>JAWNLD010000133.1:0-60132 GCA_035041545.1 Drosophila colorata
TAGTAGATAGGGACAGTAGGAATCTCGTTAATCCATTCATGCGCGTCACTAATTAGATGACGAGGCATTTGGCTATTTTTTTTTTTTTAAACCCGGGTGTCGCACTGTCTGGTCCGTCCAGCACTTACGCTCCATCTACCAGGGGATTTCTGATAGATTAGAGCGACCGCCTGCGTCCGAACCGGTTCCGGATTACTTTGTACCTTATTTGATTATTAATTTATTTTATTCAATGTATGATATAGTTACCAACTATCAACTCTACCATTTTTTATTAGCCCTGGCTGCTATGGACTCCTGCTAAGACAAACACGACATACATACACTAGCCCTATTTTTAACACACACCTCTCGCCCCCTCTCAAAAAAAAAATCCTGCCTACGCCACTGGTGTGCACTAATCCGTATATTGCTGTATTGCCTTTCGTGTGTGTGTAAGTGTTCTTATCTCGTGTAGATTGTAGAGAAATTGGCTGAAAATATCTTTTTATACCCTGAAAATGGGTAAAAAGGGTATAATGGTTTTGTGCAAATGTAGTTAACAGGCAGAAGGAGGTATCCCATAAAGTATATATATTCTTGATCACGACGACGAGCCGAGTCGATCTAGTCATGTCCGTCTGTCTGTCCGTCCGTCCGTCTGTCCGTATGAACGCAATTTTTTTCGCCGCTATTGAAACCAGAGAGTTGATATTATAACTATATTCTCGTGTATACCCTCGTCAGATAAAGTGTTAAGGGTTTCGGGTTGCGCCCACGGTGCGTGGCAATTCGATTCAATCAATATATCTCGCTCACTTTTAATGCTGGATGCATAAAATAAATACCGACAGATGGCTGATGACGTCCTCTAAAGATCGCGAGATGGCTGTGCCCACTACCGCATCCACAATGTCTTTGGTACTTATTATTTGGTTTCATTAGAATAGTGTTGGATAACTGTTCAATTAGCTTGTCATATGGGAAATTAAGTGGTCAGTGACCACTGGTCGGTAGATACTAGACTTTTTCGTATTCTTAGAATTTGTGTGCGGCTGTTTACGATTTTACCCCTGTCATATAACTTGAGTTGAGTTTTGTCACAACTAATAATTTTCTAAGTTTCTTCTTTATCAAACAAATGATTACCTAAAAAATTTCGGAAAAAAAATAGTTTCTGAGCATTTATATTGAATTTCGTCACACCAAAAACCATTGATCGCAGGTGCGCGGGTTCGATTCGCGTTCCTGATGCAAAGGCTGGTCTTGATTCTTCATTACAATTTCTTAAACTTGTATTCTTTTTGTTCCCTGTTAGAATTTTTCGTATAATTCTTAATAAATATTTTAACTGGAATTTTGTCACACTCGAGTTTAAATGGTTGTTGGCATTGGTGTCTAACGCGGGGCTTATTACACGGTTTAAGCTTATAATTATTGTGGCGCGGCCACCTCCGCATCACAGTCACTGCAGTATGGTGTTTCTAGATACTCCGTTTTTGCCAGCTGTACGGCCGCAAAGCATTGCTTCGCAGGTACATGTGCACTGTCTACGTGGTTTTGGCGAACGTCTTTGCCGCTCAAGTCTCCGCAGCTCAACCATAGTCGACGCTGCTAAGGCACTGAATGCCTCCCATATGTCGGCAGTCTCTATCATTTTGCCATTGCCAAGTTAGGGATGAGCCGATCGGTCCAGCGACCTTTTGTCGAGCAGTCCCACCGCGTTTTCCATCGCGCTATGCTCTGTAACCTGTAACCGGTTGTACGCTCCACGAGTGCATTCCTCCTGCGATTTGTCTCCTTTCATTTGTGGCTCTGAAAATAGCGACTGATTCCGCGAATAATTCATTAATCTGGCACATACCCGCGATAGCCAATGCCGCTTCTACGGAAACTGCTCGAATGGCACAGCTGACCCACAGCGCACAGGAACAGCCATTGCTCTGCTCCAGACGGGGGACGCATACATAATAACTGCACTGTTGGCGCTCATGAGGACGCGGCGTCGTTGTTTGACTGTCCACCCCCTATCGTCGTCTATTAGCTCTTCCAATGCGGATGTTAAGTTACATGCTCGGCGCTAGATGGCAGCTATTAATCCAGCTATTAAAGCTGCCTGCTGCGTGGTCCGTTGACTTTTCTCCTCTACGTACGCAAAGTCCTACAGTCACCCACTCCGGTGATTGTAATGGCTTCGGTCCTGGCACACTTTTGCAGTCGTTGACATCCTTTAACTGTTGCCCAGCTCTCGACTGTGTCTACCCGGTGTCTCTTCGGAACCTTGAGAGCTCTTCTCGCATTAAGGCGTTTGTGTGGCGCTCTCCAGCGTACAACGAGAGCCGAGAGCCCATCTAGGGCAGCTCCCATTACTTCCAACGTTCCTTTAAGGGTCGTTGGTTCGTTGTTTGTCGGCTGCACTGGCGATGTTATCATTGCCATGCCATGCTGCACGGGAGCATGCTACGGATGTGTATGTGTGAATGAATGCAAACGTGTTTAAATGTATATAAAGACAGATCGCCGCTGGGTTCAGGATATCTCTTAGTGGAGCCCTCCCCACTTGATTTTTTTATACCCCGAACTCACTGAAAATGGGTAATAAGAGTATAATGGTTTTGTGCAAATGTATGTAACAGGAAGAAGGAGGCATCTCCGACCCAATAAAGTAAATATATTCTTGATCACTAGCCGAGTCCATCTAGCCATCCGCGTCTGTCTGTTCGTCCGTCTGTATGAACACATCGATTTCAGAGACTACAAAGGCTAGAGAGCTGAACTTGGACTTTTTAGATTCGTATATAACATACGCAGATCAAGTTTATCAAATGATCGATAACTTGCCCCGTTTTTTTATAATCAGTGTTTATAGGTATTTTGGGGGAGGTTCTTTGAGAATATCACAGCAACTATAAGAGCTAGAGCAACCAATATTTTAATATGTTTAAATATGTTCCCGTGAACGAAACGCAGGCTATGATTACTTCGGATTTCGGATATCTCCCCCCATTCGCACCCCAACAGATTTCATAAACAGATTTCAGCTTAATTTTATTATTAATATTATTTAATTTGTATTATTTATTTGTATTTTTTTTACTAAGTAAAATAAGTATGAGTGCAGAGGGGTTTAATTAAATGTATGTAACGATATCTCGCTGCTGGGTTTAGGGTATCTCCTAGTCGGGGGCATCCGACGAGAGCCATCTTACTTGTTGTTATTATTACATTATATTATCATTTGTTTCTTTGCAATTGGTAAATTCTATAAAAGAATTTAAAAATAATATATTTTTCAAATTGCCTCCATTTGCTATAATAATTTGCATACAATATGCACAGTATATGCTGGAGAGAAGCACTCTTCTCAGCCAATGGCGTGCGAGCTCATAGGTTTGCATGTGTGAAATATGCATACACAAGTACACCACAATATGTATGCATGTGTTATTATTGACTTTGGCTGCCGAAAAACTAAGTTTGTTAGTTTACTTGTCCCGACCGCAGGCTATCCTACATTTCCATTTACATATGTATATTTCTTGATGAGTTTGTGTCGGTAGAAAATCTGCATCTGCTAAAACTATTGTAATATTGAAATAATTATTCTTGAATATTACAATTCGTTTAAATGATTAGGATTTTAACGACAGCACCTTTATAAAAAAAACCATAAGTGTATAAATATAAACTAGGGAAATTCGCGGTCGGCGCAAGAAATCTAAGAAAACTATTTTTTCGCCAGCCAAAGCCAGCGGCTCACTTGGTCTATGTTTAGCATTTTACGCTCTTCAAGTTGTAAGAGCGCAAGGGTTCCGATCTCCTTGTCAGGCACTCCCAACTTAAACACTACAACTTGTTCTGTTTCTGTGCGCTTGTTGTGTGAGTAAGAATTTTTCGTGTGTGTGTGTGCCAGTGGCGTAGACAGGAGGGGGAAGGGATATTTCTGACAGCAAAACAGCAATCTTCCAAATATTCTTGTCTTTCTATTCATATTGAAAACTGTAGTGGCCTTACAGTAGCTTATAAAAGATGTTCATGTGATATTATTTGTAATAATTTATTTTCTTTAATGTATGATAAAGTTAAAAACTATCAACCCTATTATTTTTTATTAGCCCTGGTTGCACTCCAGCTAAGAAAAACACGACATATATACACTAGCCCTCTCAAAAAAAAATTCTGCCTACGCCACTGGTGTGCGCTAACCCGAAAATTGCTTTATTGCCTTTCGTGTGTGTGTGAGTGTTCTTATCTCGTGTAGATTGTAGAGAAGTTGGCTGAAAATGTCTTTTTATACCCTGTACCCATTGAAAATGGGTAAAAAGGGTATAATGGTTTTGTGCAAATTTATGTAACAGGCAGAAGGAAGCATCTCCGACCCCATAAAGTATATATATTCTTGATCAGGACGACGAGCCGCGTCGATTTAGTCATGTCCGTCTGTCTGTCCGTCCGTCCGTATGAACGTATATATATAGTATATGTATATATATATATTTGAATTAAGAAAATTATCATTTTTTGTGCGATATTTGAAGATTATTTTACTTTAAAAATCAAGGAAAAGAAAAAAATGTGCTTTGTTTCCCGCCCATGTATTTAAATAGTTGTATTAATTAGGCGGCGTTTAAAATATGAATTATTGAAATCGATGGAGAGCCGGATACGATCATACCATTTCAGCAAACCCTCCCTATGCCGCATTTTCAAATTCACTCATAAAATACATTTCTTAAGCAGGCCATCCACATGCGATTATGCGCGCGAACTTGGTTCGACTCTGCTGAATGGTCGACTTTAGTGAAGGTGTTCGCGAACAGATGGCAGTGTTTTTGTTTTTCTGCTTTACTCAAGCCATACTCGCCCATCTACTTACACGCTGTTAATATGAAAAAAGTCCATGGTACAATGGCTAAACTGCTTGAAAGTATCAAATATAAAGAGCATCAGTGGAAGGTAAATACGATTCGAAAGTAATAGCCATGTTATCTGGATGGCAAGATGGTTATACAATGTATTGCTACTTTCTCTGCTACTGACAATCGCCAAAATTGCGGATTACTTTGTACCTTATTTGATCTTATGCTAAGGTAGCAAGCAGGTTTCAGGAACTGTAAACATAGTTTCTAATGCACATCCCGATGATAACCGGATAAAACATGAACGTCTTGAAGCTGAAGATCCCGCCGGACACTTCTCTGGCACTGATAACATTACTGTCACCAAAGTTAAGGACACCTAGTGCTCTCAGACATGTTACCGACTGATAACTTCAAATGAGTAACCCCAGCTTAGTGTAGCGGAAACAGCCTTAATATTCCCGTTCACCTTATACTCCCTTCGCAATGTCGTCAGTACGTCCTGTCTGTATTAGATCTCGACTTTGCTCTGGTGAGCTCTATCGAGATTAAGTCCGTCGGTCACAACCTGAGCGTCGATCACAATAGTGTGATTGTGTCGGAGTGCTACTAGGTCGGGCTTACCCCTCCTGTTCTCTCCCTGCAGACTTGGTTCAGCGAAGACGGTGTAGCCACGTATCTCAAGTCCCCTCTTGAGATATGAAACTACACCGTTGTGTCTAGCCACCCGCCTCCCATGCGTACGATAACAATTTTGCAAGACATAGTTTAGTAATTCGGGAGCACCACATCCTGCACAACACTGCCTCTCCAATTCATGCCTTCCCCTCGTGCTCCGGGACCGTGTTGGGAGGGCATATATCCGCAGTTTGATCCCATTTAGATAAGCATTGCGCTGCGGAGCATAACACCCCTCTTCACGGAGACTGCAGCCATCAACCGGCATGTGCAACCTGTTTGCCCAGTACGAATTTATCTCTGAATGTGATAGCAGTTCGTTAACTCCAGCCTTACATCTATCCCGGGCCCTCTGAAGCTCGATGCTGAGAAAGGCACTGGTCAGTTCGGATTGCTCGAGGTGAGGCCAGATGATATTTGCCAATCTCTTTGTGGGCAGCATAGGATCTGTCCAGCGAACAGAGGGAATCCTGAGACGCCCCCAAGTGTGAGGGGCATGAAAGAACGCCACTAACACATCCATTGGAAGATCTAACCACTTCCTAACGATCGACAGTACTGTTTTGTCACATTTTCTCAGAACGCCTTATGACACACTTCCAAGAGTTAGCCTGTGATAAAGCTCAGTTTTAAGGGCGAACAACTTCTGTTAAAGCTTCAGGGGGAAGGATTGTAACGAGCCCTCCCTTCCGCGGTGAAATGGGTACCGAGGTACTTCCACTCTGCGCGAACGTACTTGGAAGCTCCGTGGTTCAACCACGGTACACTTCTGTTTCGGTTGCCCAATAAAACACTTGTTAGCATTATCCAATAATGTCTGAAGGCCCTTCAGAGTGTATGCAAACAGCACCAAATCATTCGCGAACGCTGCAGCGTTTGTTTTTGCACTACCGATACTGACAACAATGTCGCCGGGAAGAGCCTGAGCAACCGATCGATGATCATGTTGAACAGTACGGGGGACAGAGGGTCACCCAGCTTGACGCCTCTAGGAGGGACAAATTCCTCTGACCTCCAATCTCCCCCTTTGGAAAAGGTGCCAGCTTCCAAATACATTCTAAGTACGTAGTCTACAAAGCCTTTCGGGGCACCATATGCGGTTAGGGTGTTAAATATCGCTAAGTGTGACAAACGCTTACAGAGTCAAACGCTTTGCTAACATCGAGGGTCCCGATGTAGCATGACGCGAAGCGTCTGTGGCAATCCCTCAAGGCTAAGTCGACTATTGTCGCGTTATCGCCACAACAGCCCGTGGGAAGGAGCCCCCGCTGACGCGGGTCCCAATTGACTGATGAGGTCAACCGGGCAGCCAAAATAGCATTAAGTTGCCTAACAACGACCGAAAGCGCCAATATCGGACGGAAGTCTTGCGGTCGGGAGGCCATTGCCACTTTCGGGATACAAATGGCTCGAGCCATTCGGAAGAGTACGGGCAAGTCGCCGCACCAGAGGATAAGGTTCATTATGCGAATCATAACATCATTCGGGATACTAGCAGCTTTGGGAGGTATCCCATCGGACGCCCCTCAAGCATATGCCTCATTTGGGGCACGGCGTTACTGCAAGAGGATGGGCTCTGCTGTGTCATGATTTGTCTCCAATATGGTTCCATTATACTCTGGTTTGGCATTGCCGACTCGTCGGTTCCATCTAGCAAGGATTTTAGGAAAAATACTGAAGAATCCTACAACCGCAGCAAAGGAAACCAATAGCATCAGCTGGGCTTGAGCCTTTTGCACAAAATACAGAGTCCGTCTTAGTTACTAGCTGAAAAAATGTGGAAACAGCGCGCATAAGAGTAGGCAGCGCTATAATCCAGTCAAAAGGGCGCTTAAATATCTGGGTGTTATGATAAATAATAAGTTTTCGTTCCGTAAATCTCTAGAATAGGTCCACAAAAAGCAAAAGAGTCATGCAGAGCTCTGTTTAGTATAAACACACGTGATCTTTGTGTCCAGGCTTTCCTCGAACACAACTTGTGCGTCGATCACAATTGTGTGATCGTGTCGGAGTGCTACTAGGTCGGGCTTACGCCTCCTGTTCTCTCCCTGTAGACTTGGTTCAGCGAAGACGGTGTAGCCACGTATCTCAAGTCCCCTCTTGAGATATGAAACTACACCGTTTTTGCAAGACATAGTTTAGTGATTCGGGACATCACATCCTGCACGACACTGCCTCTCCAATTCGTGCCTTCCCCTCGTGGTCCGAGACCGCGTTGGGAGAGACCTGAACAACCGATCGATGATCATGTTGAACAGTACGGGGGACAGAGGGTCACCCTGCCTGACGCCTCTAGTAGGGACGAATTCTTCTGACCTCCAATCTCCCCCTTTGGGAAAGGTGCCAGCTCCCAAATACATTCTAAGTACGTAGTCTACGAAGGCGTTCGGGGCACCATATGCGGTTAGGGTGTTAAATGTGGCTAAGTGTGACACAGAGTCAAACGCTTTGCTAACATCGAGAGTCCCGATGTAGCATGACGCGAAGCGTCAAAACTAAGTCGACATTATCGGCACAACAGTCCGTGGGAAGGAGCCCCTGCTGACGCGGGTGCCAATTGACTGATGAGGTCAACCGGGCAGCTAAAATAGCATTAAGTTGCCTAACTACGACCGAAAGCGCCAATATCGGACGGAAGTCTTTCGGTCGGGAGGCCATTGCCACTTTCGGGATGAAAATGGCTCGAGCCATTCGGAAGAGTACGGGCAAGTCGCCGCACCAGAGGATAAGGTTCATTATGCGAAGCATAACTCCACTCGGGATACTGGCAGCTGTTGGAGATATCCCATCGGTGTCAAGCGCGATGGCAAACGCGGTGGGACTTCTCGACAAAAGGTCGCTGGACCGAAATAATTTAATTTATTTAATTTAAATGAATAAATAGTGATTGTTTTAAAAGAAATATATAATAAATGCATAAAAGAAAAGAAAATAATAATGTAAATAGATAAACAATAATAACAGAATGAAAAATAACTTAAATATATAAATAAATAATAACCGAAAAATAATTTGAATAAATAAATAAATAATAACGGAAAAATAATTTAAATAAATAAATAATTAATCACGAAGAAATAATTTAAATAAATAAATTATTAATAACAGAAAAATAGTTTAAGTAATCACATATTAATTGGGGTAGGCAGCAGGTATATTTAATTGCCCAATATGCATTTGATGTAGGTGGTGGTTCGCAGATTGGTATTGCTGTAGACGTAATATGTTTATGTCAGTGCATATATACAAATAAACCTCTTTCCATTCAAACTCTCTCTCTCTCTCTCTCTCTCTCTGTCAGTGCATATATACAAATAAACCTCTTTCCATTCAAACTCTCTCTCTCTCTCTCTCTCTCATATATATATATATATATATCTCTCTCTCTCTCTATATATATATATATATATATATATATATATATATATATATAGAGAGAGAGAGAGAGAGTTTGAATGGAAGAGGTTTAAATGTATGTAACAGCTCGTCGCTGAGTTCAGGGTATCTCTTAGTAGGGGACACCCAACTAGAGACATCTTACTTGTTTTTTTGCAATGTTGCGAGCGCTCCTTAAAGTTGCCGGTTTGATATCGTTTTTGCTTGTCAACAACAAAAAAATTGTATATGAAAAAACTGCCAAACTACCAAATAAATGTCACCGTACCACTATTAATCCCAAAATTTTTTTTTTAAGTTTTTTAGGTACAAGGTATAAAAAGACATTTTCAGCCAATTTCTCTACAATCTACACGAGATAAGAGCACTCTCACACACACGAAAGTCAATAAAGCAATATACGGATTAGCGCACACCAGTGGCGTAGGCAGGATTTTTTTTGAGAGGGGGCGAGAGGTGTGTGTTAAAAATGGGGCTAGTGTATAAATGTCGTGTTGGTATTAGCTGGAGTCCATAGCAGCCAAGCATAATCAAATAAAGTTACGTTGATAGTTTTTAATTATATCATACATTGAATAAAATAAATTAATACAATAATATCACATGAACATCTTTTATAAGCTACTGTAAGGCCACTACGGTTTTCAATATGAATAGAAAGACAAGAATATTTGGAAGATTGCTGTTTTGCTTTCAGAAATATCCCTTCCCCCTCCTGTCTACGCCACTGGCACACACACACACGAAAAATTCTTACTCACACAACAAGCGCACAGAAACAGAACAAGTTGTAGTGTTTAAGTTGGGAGTGCCTGACAAGGAGATCGGTACCCTTGCGCTCTTACAACTTGAAGAGCGTAAAATGCTAAACATGGACCAAGTGAGCCGCTGGCTTTGGCTGGCGAAAAAATAGTTTTCTTAGATTTCTTGCGCCGACCGCGAATTTCCCTAGTTTATATTTATACACTTATGGTTTATTTTTATAAAGGTGCTGTCGTTAAAATCCTAATCATTTAAACGAATTGTAATATTCAAGAATAATTATTTCAATATTATAGATAGTTTTAGCAAGTGCAGATTTTCTACTAACCCAAACTCATTAAGAAATATACATATGTAAATATAAATGTAGGATAGCCTGCGGTCGGGACAAGTAAACTAATAAACTTAGTTTTTCGGCAGCCAAAGTCAATAATAACACATCATACATATTGTGGTGTACTTGTGTATGCATATTTCACACATGCAAACCTATGAGCTCGCACGCCATTGGCTGAGAACCCATTGAAAATGGGTAAAAAGGGTATAATGGTTTTGTGTAAATGTATATAGCAGGCAGAAGGAAGCATCTCCGACCCCATAAAGTATATATATTTTTGATCAGCATCACTAGCCGAGTCGATTAAGTCCTGTGTGTCTGTCTGTCCGTCGTATATACGATACGCAGATTAAGTTTATTTCGAATGATCGATAACTTGTCCCGTTTTCTTATAACAGTGTTTATCGATTTTCTGACCTGGTTTTTTGAGCATATCTCAAAAACTATAAGTTCTAAAGATACCAAATGTTGCCTAATATGTGCTCGTAAAGGATACACAGATTATGAATATTTTAGACTTTGGATACCTCTCCCCATTCGGCGCCCATATCATTCGGCCCCCAAATCGCAAATCAAGTACTACAGATTTGTGTTTGGTTTGTACACAGATGTCAATGCTCTTGTTACGTCCTGAAAATTTCATAACGATCCTATTCTTAGTTAAGAAGTTATTTAAGAACTAACTTTCCATAGTGGCGGCCAAGCTGGTTGAGTATATCTCAGAAACTATATTATATATTATTTATTATACCCTGAACCCATTGAAAATGGGTAAAAAGGGTATAATGGTTTTGTGCAAATGTATGTAATAAGCAGAAGGAAGCATCCCAACCCCATAAAGTATATATGATCAAGATGACGAGCTGAGGCGATTTAACCATGTCCGCCTGTCCGTCCGTCCGTCCGTCCGTCTGACCGTCTGTATGAACGCAGCGATCTCGGAAACTACAAAAGCTAGAAACCTAAACTAAACGACTATAGATTCTTCTAAACCATACGCAGTACAAGTTTATCTTTTTTTTCGATATCTTTGTTGCATTTGACTATCGCGCCATGTAATTATCGGTGACAAAAGCGACCCTGGTGGGGAAATTTTTTTGAGGGGAGCAGCCCTGTCCATCGCATGACGATTAGCGTGAGTTGTCAGGGCCAAATACCAGAGTGACCAGAGAGACAGACGTCCTTCCAAAAAAACTGAGTGAGTGTGTTCCAACAAGAGCCGACACCGCAACGATCTGCCGCGGCCCCTGTCACCATATCAGCCGCAGATCAGCCGCCCATCTCGCGGCTACATAAATCGCATATGCGAGCATATTTGTGGCCCAGACCGTGGCCCGTCCAAAAAAATCTTTTTGCGGCGACCAATAGGACCAAACCAGCGGCGCTTGTAAGCCCATATAATTGCTGCACGCCTGTCAACTTCGATGTCAAGAAAGTTGCCTATTTAATTATCTATTTATTTATTTATTAATTTGTCGTCCTATTTATTTAATTATTTATTGCGTATTTATTTATGAATTTATTTATGAATTTATTTATTAATTTATTTATTCCATTGTTAAATCCGGCACTCGGATTTTGCCAAATTTGCCTACATTAGCACATATACATATATATATATCTCATATTCTGGCCACCGGTGAGAGGCAGAAGTACCTGTCTTATATTAATCGACCCCCATCTTTTTACTTTTATTGGAGCTCCGATAGGGTAGGATAGAGATTGAGGAAACTTTAAGCGACAGCATATCTGCGCCGTGCCCAATTTACAGTGGCATAAATCTACTCTGAATTTATATTTGCCATCTAGTGGCCAACCTGTTCAACAAGCATAAGAAAAGAAATGTTTATTTATTAAATTGTAATTGTGAGCGAATCAAACATGATGTGTGAGTAAGCGTGAGGGAGGAGAATCACCGAGGCCATGGAATAAGTCGACCGTCAGTTCCAATTTAAGGGCAATGGCATTCAAATTTAAATAGCCGTTGCAGGAAGGGTGGGTACGTCGTGGCCGATAACACCGGGCCTGCCAACTCGTCCGATCATTTGTGTGTATGTAGGTACGTTCATGTGTAGTATTGAGAATGTTGTGTTGTTTTGGAATTTTGTACCGTCTACCCCTGGGAACACTGAGCTAGCTGAGGTAGCCCCCCCGAAACAACAAGGCGTGTTACAAATATGGCGCCCAATCTTTTGAAAATATCAGGATCACTGGAGCCGTGTTCGTTGAAACGGGTTTCTGTGATCAGAAAATATATATAAATGAACAGAAACGGTGAAGCCTCGCAGAGCAGATGGCTTCTCTCCGGGCCATTGGAAACCGCGGCTTACAAAAAGTACTTGTTTTATTTGTAATTGCGCGGTGGAGGATGACCTTGGGAGTACCCTGAAGCTTAGGGCCTAAGGCGCCTAGGGCCGAGCCGCAGGTCGACGAGATTAAAATGAAGTCGGCACGCCTGAGACCGGGGTGCTGGAAGTGCGGCGAGCAGGGACACGATTGGAGGGATTGCCTAAACGATCAGCGTAGGTTATTTTGCTATCGCTGTGGAAAGCCGAACACCTTCGCACCGAAATGTCCAGAGTGCACGGGAAACGGCAGAGTGGGCAGAGAGGCGCGTTCACGAATGGGTCCCGCGAAGTAGTGGAAGATAAGCCCGGAAGCAAAAAAATACTAATAACAGCATGCACAATTAGAATTTAAGGCACCTACCCTACGAAGAAAGGATAGGGGCGTATATGTTAGCTAGAAATAAGATTTATGAGGCACGGCAGCTTGACGGGATGCGATTAGTCACTCGAAAAGTGAAAAAGGGCACGCGACTGATTCACAAAACGACGCTCGGTGAGAAGAAAAGTGGTTGAGTCTGTCAAAAGAGGGGAGAAACGCGATTCAAGGGTATTTGCGGAGGTCAGCATCGAAGGCGAACGTACTGCTGGACTCTTGGACACAGGGGCCACAGTAAGTCTGAGGCGTGGCTCTCGCGAGTTTTTAGCCGAGATCGGGGTACCGATAGAGCGATACGTGTCCAGGGTGCGAACGGCGTCGGGCGAGGATCGATCCATTATAGGCCGAGTGCGGGCAAAAGTTGGGTATAAGGACAGGGAGGAGACAATGACGTTCTACATCTGCCCTTGGAACAGCAGGCATATCTTGGAATCGATTTCTGACGTGCCTTCGAATTAGCCCCTGACGTTGTAGGGT
Source organism: Drosophila colorata (assembly GCA_035041545.1). NCBI lineage: Eukaryota > Metazoa > Arthropoda > Insecta > Diptera > Drosophilidae > Drosophila > Drosophila colorata. Next base: position 13,213 of record JAWNLD010000133.1, read on the forward strand.
CAGACAAGCCGAACGCTTCCATAGAGTCGATCGCAGTGGAACCGAACATAGTTGAGGAAATAGAGCATTACATTGAGGAAAAAGATCAGGAATTAGAGGCAGAAGCTTGGGACCTGGAAAGCGATGAAAAAAGTCGGCTAGACTCAGTTAAAGAAGAGTTTTTGGCTATTGAGAAGGTAGGACTGGGGAAGACGACTGTGGAAACGCATAGGATAGAGCTGATCGAAGGGACGACACCGGTAAAAGACCGCCGCTATCTCCGGCGATGCAGGAAGTTGTCTGGGGCGAGGTAGACAATATGTTGGCCTTGGGAGTCATCGAAGTCAGTAATAGTCCGAGAAACCGCACTACAATTGTGCGAATGCCGGATAAAAATCGTTTCTGCTTAGATGCGCGCAAGCTCAACGCTGCTACCGTCAAAGACGCCGATCCACTTCCATGCATCGAGGGTATACTTTCGCGGATCAATCAGACTTTTTATATCTCTAGCGTTGACCGCAAGTTCGTATTCTGGCTAATTGAGTTGGAGGAAGGCAGCAAAGCATACACGGCCTTTACAGTGCCAGGGCGCCCACTCTATTAATTTGTCATGATCCCCTTCGGACTTTCTAATGCCGCTCAGCGACTATGGACAAGGTAATGGACAAGGTAATCCCCACGCAGCTCAGGTCAAACGTGTTCGTTTATCTGGACGATCTTATGATTATCGCTCCGGAATTTGAGACGCACTTAAAATACTTAAGGCTGGTGGCACAAAGTCTGCGGGAGGCGAACTTGACGATCGGACTAAAAAAATCCAAGTTCTGCTTTAAAAGTCTCAAGTATCTCGGATTTATAGTAGGCGAAGGGACCTTACGAACCGACCCTGACCGCGTAGCAGCAATTCGGCGAATCCCGGAACCTCGATCCGTCAAAGAAGTGCGCAGTTTTCTGGGAACCGCGGGATGGTACCGCCGGTTCATCAGAAACTTTGCGGAAATAGCAGCACCACTTACGGAGGTACTGAAAGGGAGTCCGAGAGGGAAATTCCATCTGAGTCCTGAAGCAGCGAAAGCTGTGTGTGAATTAAAAGGAGCACTCACATCCGCTCCTGTATTGGTTCAAGCTGACTTCTCGCGTAGGTTTTATGTGCAGTGCGACGCATCTCATCTCGGAGTTGGGGCGCTACTGTTCCAAATCGATGCCGAGGGTAACGAAAGGCCAATAGCGTTCTTCTCCGCCAAGATGGATAAACACCAGGTGAATTACTCGGTGATGGAGAAAGAATGTCTTGCCGCGGTATTGGCTGTCCAAAAGTTCAGGCCGTACATCGAAATGATGCCATTCACGGTAATCACCGATCACGCCAGCCTCAAATGGCTCATGTCATTGCGAGATTTGGACGGTCGATTAGCTAGATGGTCTCTACGCCAGCAGCACTTCGACTTCCAGATCGAGCACAGGAAAGGGGCGGACAATGTTGTTGCTGACACTTTGTCACGCAGTGTCGCCGAGTTGTCGCTGGATTTAGAGCAGTTGCTGGGGATACAGACAGTAGCGTTTGAGTCGGATGAGTATCGAGAGTTTTTGGAAGAGGTGCGCAAGAATCAGGATCGATTACCAGATTTGCAGGTACAGGGGGGACTTTTGTACAAACGGACGGGGTTCGAAAAGCTGGAAGATGAAGTAGAGGGCACACTGTGGAGGCTGTGGGTGCCACAGGCGCTAAGTTCGACGCTGATAGATCAGGCTCATGTAGACACGAAGGTATCTCATTTAGGCGTGGCAAAAACGCTCCATTTGCTGAGAAGGCAATTCTACTGGCCGCACATGGCAGCTCATGTGCGAGAATATGTAGGCAGTTGCGAGGTATGCAAGGTGACGAAAGCGCCGAACCACCGGATGCAAGTTTCGATAGGGCACGAGGTGAAGACGAAACGGCCCTTCCAGAAAATATATATTGATTTTCTGGGAAAGTATCCGCGGTCGAAGAGGGGTCACGGCTGGATATTCGTAGTCGTCGATCATTTTTCGAAATTTACGTTCCAGAAGGCCATGAAAGATGCCACGGCAGAAAACGTAGTTTAATTTCTTGTGCACGAGATCTTTTTCAAATTCGGTGTCCCTGAGACGATCCACTCAGACAACGGCCGACAGTTCATGTCGAAAAGTTCGAGAACATGATCGACGCTTTTGGAATCTGTCACATGAAAACAGCCATATATTCTCCCCAGAGCAATGCAGCTGAGCGCGTCAATCGCACGGGAGTGGGATACATTTCTGCCCGAAATCGAGATAGTGATCCATAATGCTGTCTACTCTGCAACTGGGGTTACACCGTTTTTTGCAGTCTTTGGCCAGCATATGTACCTCAATGGGGCTAGCTACAAACTAGCACGGAAGTTACGGTCCCTGGGCGAACACTCGATCTCAGATTTGGGGGTGCAGGATAAAATCCGGCTAGTGCAGGAACAGGTGAAACAACACCTACACAAAGCACAAAGCGTGCGCACAAGTTTCACGCGGTGCCAGGCCAAGAAGTGTACAGGCGAAACTTTGTACTGAGTAACTTCAGCAAGGCTTTCAATGCCAAATTTGGCAGGAAGTTTCGCAAATGTCGGGTCGTCAGAGCCGTCGGAAACAAAGCCTATTAGGTGGAAGATGGAGCCAGAAGATCGTTGGGTGTTGTCCATGCAAAGGATCTGAGGGTGTAGAGAGGATCTCAGATGGGTGTGACCTATGTTGGGAGTTCCGTCATAGTGGGGCAACCAGGCGAACGGAGTCAACAAATGCGCACGGCAATTTCAACCGTTCATGGGGTCGCATAACTTCAATTTGCCGTGTGGTGTTGCATTTGACTATCGCGCCATGTAATTATCGGTGACAAAAGCGACCCTGGTGGGGAAATTTTTTGAGGGGAGCAGCGCTGTTCATCGCATGACGATTAGCGTGAGTTGGCAGGGCCAAATACCAGAGTGACCATAGAGACAGACGGTGGGGACTGCCGAGGAAATGACAGGCAGAATAAAATACGGCACAAAGGGAATTATCGAAGTGTGGCCAGAAGAGGCAAATTCGAATTCAGAATTATGCACAGGCGCACAGACCCCGCATAAAGAGTGCTGTCTGGATTAAAGTTCGGCGTAAGTGTGAAAGAAAAAATGTCTGAATGTTTTGTAATTGGTGTTTATTTCCAACAGGTGACCAACAACAGGTCACGCAGCAGTTTTAATTTTGAATCCCTATTTTTTTTGACTCTGCTGCGGCCCAATATTGCCTTTGGAGGACATTCAGCCGGCCTTCATGCGCTGCTGTTTTTTATTGATTGGAACCACCATCATCTTACCTCACTGCGTCCTTCCAAAAAAATTGAGTGAGTGTGTTCCAACAAGAGCCGACACCGCAACGATCTGCCGCGGCCCCTGTCACCATATCAGCCGCAGATCAGCCGCCCATCTCGCGGCTACATAAATCGCATATGCGAGCATATTTGTGGCCCAGACCGTGGCCCGTCCAAAAAAATCTTTTTGCGGCGACCAATAGGACCAAACGAGCGGCGCTTGTAAGCCCATATAATTGCTGCACGCCTGTCAACTTCGATGTCAAGAAAGTTGCCTATTTAATTATCTATTTATTTATTTATTAATTTGTCGACCTATTTATTTAATTATTTATTGCGTATTTATTTATGAATTTATTTATGAATTTATTTATTAATTTATTTATTCCATTGTTAAATCCGGCACTCGGATTTTGCCAAATTTGCCTACATTAGCACATATACATATATATATATCTCATATTCTGGCCACCGGTGAGAGGCAGAAGTACCTGTCTTATATTAATCGACCCCCATCTTTTTACTTTTATTGGAGCTCCGATAGGGTAGGATAGAGATTGAGGAAACTTTAAGCGACAGCATATCTGCGCCGTGCCCAATTTACAGTGGCATAAATCTACTCTGAATTTATATTTGCCATCTAGTGGCCAACCTGTTCAACAAGCATAAGAAAAGAAATGTTTATTTATTAAATTGTAATTGTGAGCGAATCAAACATGATGTGTGAGTAAGCGTGAGGGAGGAGAATCACCGAGGCCATGGAATAAGTCGACCGTCAGTTCCAATTTAAGGGCAATGGCATTCAAATTTAAATAGCCGTTGCAGGAAGGGTGGGTACGTCGTGGCCGATAACACCGGGCCTGCCAACTCGTCCGATCATTTGTGTGTATGTAGGTACGTTCATGTGTAGTATTGAGAATGTTGTGTTGTTTTGGAATTTTGTACCGTCTACCCCTGGGAACACTGAGCTAGCTGAGGTAGCCCCCCCGAAACAACAAGGCGTGTTACAAATATGGCGCCCAATCTTTTGAAAATATCAGGATCACTGGAGCCGTGTTCGTTGAAACGGGTTTCTGTGATCAGAAAATATATATAAATGAACAGAAACGGTGAAGCCTCGCAGAGCAGATGGCTTCTCTCCGGGCCATTGGAAACCGCGGCTTACAAAAAGTACTTGTTTTATTTGTAATTGCGCGGTGGAGGATGACCTTGGGAGTACCCTGAAGCTTAGGGCCTAAGGCGCCTAGGGCCGAGCCGCAGGTCGACGAGATTAAAATGAAGTCGGCACGCCTGAGACCGGGGTGCTGGAAGTGCGGCGAGCAGGGACACGATTGGAGGGATTGCCTAAACGATCAGCGTAGGTTATTTTGCTATCGCTGTGGAAAGCCGAACACCTTCGCACCGAAATGTCCAGAGTGCACGGGAAACGGCAGAGTGGGCAGAGAGGCGCGTTCACGAATGGGTCCCGCGAAGTAGTGGAAGATAAGCCCGGAAGCAAAAAAATACTAATAACAGCATGCACAATTAGAATTTAAGGCACCTACCCTACGAAGAAAGGATAGGGGCGTATATGTTAGCTAGAAATAAGATTTATGAGGCACGGCAGCTTGACGGGATGCGATTAGTCACTCGAAAAGTGAAAAAGGGCACGCGACTGATTCACAAAACGACGCTCGGTGAGAAGAAAAGTGGTTGAGTCTGTCAAAAGAGGGGAGAAACGCGATTCAAGGGTATTTGCGGAGGTCAGCATCGAAGGCGAACGTACTGCTGGACTCTTGGACACAGGGGCCACAGTAAGTCTGAGGCGTGGCTCTCGCGAGTTTTTAGCCGAGATCGGGGTACCGATAGAGCGATACGTGTCCAGGGTGCGAACGGCGTCGGGCGAGGATCGATCCATTATAGGCCGAGTGCGGGCAAAAGTTGGGTATAAGGACAGGGAGGAGACAATGACGTTCTACATCTGCCCTTGGAACAGCAGGCATATCTTGGAATCGATTTCTGACGTGCCTTCGAATTAGCCCCTGACGTTGTAGGGTCAGACAAGCCGAACGCTTCCATAGAGTCGATCGCAGTGGAACCGAACATAGTTGAGGAAATAGAGCATTACATTGAGGAAAAAGATCAGGAATTAGAGGCAGAAGCTTGGGACCTGGAAAGCGATGAAAAAAGTCGGCTAGACTCAGTTAAAGAAGAGTTTTTGGCTATTGAGAAGGTAGGACTGGGGAAGACGACTGTGGAAACGCATAGGATAGAGCTGATCGAAGGGACGACACCGGTAAAAGACCGCCGCTATCTCCGGCGATGCAGGAAGTTGTCTGGGGCGAGGTAGACAATATGTTGGCCTTGGGAGTCATCGAAGTCAGTAATAGTCCGAGAAACCGCACTACAATTGTGCGAATGCCGGATAAAAATCGTTTCTGCTTAGATGCGCGCAAGCTCAACGCTGCTACCGTCAAAGACGCCGATCCACTTCCATGCATCGAGGGTATACTTTCGCGGATCAATCAGACTTTTTATATCTCTAGCGTTGACCGCAAGTTCGTATTCTGGCTAATTGAGTTGGAGGAAGGCAGCAAAGCATACACGGCCTTTACAGTGCCAGGGCGCCCACTCTATTAATTTGTCATGATCCCCTTCGGACTTTCTAATGCCGCTCAGCGACTATGGACAAGGTAATGGACAAGGTAATCCCCACGCAGCTCAGGTCAAACGTGTTCGTTTATCTGGACGATCTTATGATTATCGCTCCGGAATTTGAGACGCACTTAAAATACTTAAGGCTGGTGGCACAAAGTCTGCGGGAGGCGAACTTGACGATCGGACTAAAAAAATCCAAGTTCTGCTTTAAAAGTCTCAAGTATCTCGGATTTATAGTAGGCGAAGGGACCTTACGAACCGACCCTGACCGCGTAGCAGCAATTCGGCGAATCCCGGAACCTCGATCCGTCAAAGAAGTGCGCAGTTTTCTGGGAACCGCGGGATGGTACCGCCGGTTCATCAGAAACTTTGCGGAAATAGCAGCACCACTTACGGAGGTACTGAAAGGGAGTCCGAGAGGGAAATTCCATCTGAGTCCTGAAGCAGCGAAAGCTGTGTGTGAATTAAAAGGAGCACTCACATCCGCTCCTGTATTGGTTCAAGCTGACTTCTCGCGTAGGTTTTATGTGCAGTGCGACGCATCTCATCTCGGAGTTGGGGCGCTACTGTTCCAAATCGATGCCGAGGGTAACGAAAGGCCAATAGCGTTCTTCTCCGCCAAGATGGATAAACACCAGGTGAATTACTCGGTGATGGAGAAAGAATGTCTTGCCGCGGTATTGGCTGTCCAAAAGTTCAGGCCGTACATCGAAATGATGCCATTCACGGTAATCACCGATCACGCCAGCCTCAAATGGCTCATGTCATTGCGAGATTTGGACGGTCGATTAGCTAGATGGTCTCTACGCCAGCAGCACTTCGACTTCCAGATCGAGCACAGGAAAGGGGCGGACAATGTTGTTGCTGACACTTTGTCACGCAGTGTCGCCGAGTTGTCGCTGGATTTAGAGCAGTTGCTGGGGATACAGACAGTAGCGTTTGAGTCGGATGAGTATCGAGAGTTTTTGGAAGAGGTGCGCAAGAATCAGGATCGATTACCAGATTTGCAGGTACAGGGGGGACTTTTGTACAAACGGACGGGGTTCGAAAAGCTGGAAGATGAAGTAGAGGGCACACTGTGGAGGCTGTGGGTGCCACAGGCGCTAAGTTCGACGCTGATAGATCAGGCTCATGTAGACACGAAGGTATCTCATTTAGGCGTGGCAAAAACGCTCCATTTGCTGAGAAGGCAATTCTACTGGCCGCACATGGCAGCTCATGTGCGAGAATATGTAGGCAGTTGCGAGGTATGCAAGGTGACGAAAGCGCCGAACCACCGGATGCAAGTTTCGATAGGGCACGAGGTGAAGACGAAACGGCCCTTCCAGAAAATATATATTGATTTTCTGGGAAAGTATCCGCGGTCGAAGAGGGGTCACGGCTGGATATTCGTAGTCGTCGATCATTTTTCGAAATTTACGTTCCAGAAGGCCATGAAAGATGCCACGGCAGAAAACGTAGTTTAATTTCTTGTGCACGAGATCTTTTTCAAATTCGGTGTCCCTGAGACGATCCACTCAGACAACGGCCGACAGTTCATGTCGAAAAGTTCGAGAACATGATCGACGCTTTTGGAATCTGTCACATGAAAACAGCCATATATTCTCCCCAGAGCAATGCAGCTGAGCGCGTCAATCGCACGGGAGTGGGATACATTTCTGCCCGAAATCGAGATAGTGATCCATAATGCTGTCTACTCTGCAACTGGGGTTACACCGTTTTTTGCAGTCTTTGGCCAGCATATGTACCTCAATGGGGCTAGCTACAAACTAGCACGGAAGTTACGGTCCCTGGGCGAACACTCGATCTCAGATTTGGGGGTGCAGGATAAAATCCGGCTAGTGCAGGAACAGGTGAAACAACACCTACACAAAGCACAAAGCGTGCGCACAAGTTTCACGCGGTGCCAGGCCAAGAAGTGTACAGGCGAAACTTTGTACTGAGTAACTTCAGCAAGGCTTTCAATGCCAAATTTGGCAGGAAGTTTCGCAAATGTCGGGTCGTCAGAGCCGTCGGAAACAAAGCCTATTAGGTGGAAGATGGAGCCAGAAGATCGTTGGGTGTTGTCCATGCAAAGGATCTGAGGGTGTAGAGAGGATCTCAGATGGGTGTGACCTATGTTGGGAGTTCCGTCATAGTGGGGCAACCAGGCGAACGGAGTCAACAAATGCGCACGGCAATTTCAACCGTTCATGGGGTCGCATAACTTCAATTTGCCGTGTGGTGTTGCATTTGACTATCGCGCCATGTAATTATCGGTGACAAAAGCGACCCTGGTGGGGAAATTTTTGAGGGGAGCAGCGCTGTTCATCGCATGACGATTAGCGTGAGTTGGCAGGGCCAAATACCAGAGTGACCATAGAGACAGACGGTGGGGACTGCCGAGGAAATGACAGGCAGAATAAAATACGGCACAAAGGGAATTATCGAAGTGTGGCCAGAAGAGGCAAATTCGAATTCAGAATTATGCACAGGCGCACAGACCCCGCATAAAGAGTGCTGTCTGGATTAAAGTTCGGCGTAAGTGTGAAAGAAAAAATGTCTGAATGTTTTGTAATTGGTGTTTATTTCCAACAGGTGACCAACAACAGGTCACGCAGCAGTTTTAATTTTGAATCCCTATTTTTTTTGACTCTGCTGCGGCCCAATATTGCCTTTGGAGGACATTCAGCCGGCCTTCATGCGCTGCTGTTTTTTATTGATTGGAACCACCATCATCTTACCTCACTGCGTCCTTCCAAAAAAATTGAGTGAGTGTGTTCCAACAAGAGCCGACACCGCAACGATCTGCCGCGGCCCCTGTCACCATATCAGCCGCAGATCAGCCGCCCATCTCGCGGCTACATAAATCGCATATGCGAGCATATTTGTGGCCCAGACCGTGGCCCGTCCAAAAAAATCTTTTTGCGGCGACCAATAGGACCAAACGAGCGGCGCTTGTAAGCCCATATAATTGCTGCACGCCTGTCAACTTCGATGTCAAGAAAGTTGCCTATTTAATTATCTATTTATTTATTTATTAATTTGTCGACCTATTTATTTAATTATTTATTGCGTATTTATTTATGAATTTATTTATGAATTTATTTATTAATTTATTTATTCCATTGTTAAATCCGGCACTCGGATTTTGCCAAATTTGCCTACATTAGCACATATACATATATATATATCTCATATTCTGGCCACCGGTGAGAGGCAGAAGTACCTGTCTTATATTAATCGACCCCCATCTTTTTACTTTTATTGGAGCTCCGATAGGGTAGGATAGAGATTGAGGAAACTTTAAGCGACAGCATATCTGCGCCGTGCCCAATTTACAGTGGCATAAATCTACTCTGAATTTATATTTGGCAAAATTTCGCACCTGTTCGATTTTTTAATATATACGCTTAAACTATAAACGCCAGCCAAACATAAAGCACTGCCATCTAGTGGCCAACCTGTTCAACTAGCATAAGAAAAGAAATGTTTATTTATTAAATTGTAATTGTGAGCGAATCAAACATGATGTGTGAGTAAGCGTGAGGGAGGAGAATCACCGAGGCCATGGAATAAGTCGGCCGTCAGTTCCAATTTAAGGGCAATGGCATTCAAATTTAAATAGCCGTTGCAGGAAGGGCGGGTACGTCGTGGCCGATAACACCGGGCCTGCCAACTCGTCCGATCATTTGTGTGTATGTAGGTAGGTACGTTCATGTGTAGTATTGTGAATGTTGTGTTGTTTTGGAATTTTGTACCGTCTAGGGGCAGGGTTGAGGTTACCCACCCCTGGGAACACTGAGCTAGCTGAGGTTGCCCCCCCGAAACCACAAGACGTGTTACATCTTGCTCCGTTTCATTACCATCGATAAAAATTCTTGACACATCTTGGAGACTATAAGAGCAAGACCCATTAAATTATTATGTGCTCGTAAGAAATACGCAGATTATAAATATTTCGGTTTTTGGATACCTTCCCCCATTCGCCCTCCATATCAAAAGAAAAATTCGCAAATCAACTACAACAAACTTGTGCTTTGGTTTGTACACAAATTCCGATGCTCTTGTTACGTTCTGAAAATTTCATAACGATCCTATTCTTAGTTTAGAATTTATTTATTAACTTTATCGTTTGAATTATCTTTCCATAGTGGGAGCTAAGCGCAGCTGCATGAGCATATCTCAGAAACTATAAGAGCCAGAGCCATCAAATTTGTTTTAATAGGCTACTCGTCAATGTATAAATATACTATAGTTCAATAAGAATGCATTAAAACAAATTTCATCCAAATCGGTTAAGAAACACAGAAGTTATTAAAGAAAAGAAAAGCGTGTACACACATACATATGTACACATGTATATATGCACATTCTGTTTCGAATTCTCAAGCGATTGGTTGTACGTGTGTGTCTAATTTCAGATTTTGACAAAGGCAATTGGAATACAACTGTAGCTCGGTGGTTGAGATGTTGCCTGGCGTGCTATCAGACGCGGGTTCGAATCTGGCTTGGGTCAACGGAGTTTTTGTACTGTTTATTTTAAAATTGTATTTTATTTTATTTTTAAACTTAACACACTTATTGGTACAAGTTAACTTAATGCTGGGACTTCGGCGATTTGATATATTCTGGAGGAACAAAATGAGGAAAAATTGGTATTTGGCATGCACACTCTCAAAAAGCTTTCGCAGATCAACAGCAACCTAAATTGGAAAGATATACTTGTAGTTTCCCAGTTTGTGAAATTTTGCGAGAAATTACGGCGGTGGGGTTTTATTAAATGCATGTAACGACAGCTCGCCGCTGGGTTCAGGGTATCTCCTAGTCGGGCATTCCCGACTAGAGCCATCTTACTTGTTTTATCTTCTTATTCTTCAAAGAAAAATATTTATTTTGGAACCCCATATGCTTGTAAGAGTGAAGAGTGAGGATGAGTGCCGTTCCTTCTTATACGACCCTGGGGTCGTCCTTATGAAATAGTGAGAGATAAATACAGGGAAATGGATGTGTATAGTCTGCGTGTCAGCGACACCTAGTAAATGGCATGGATGGATTGTGTAAATATCTTATTGAATCAGTTCTTTTACCAGTTCGGATTATCAGGACTCACCACCCAGTGTGGTCAGTTCTGTTGATCCACTTTTGGCTAACGAGTGGCGGTGGAGGTGGCCTTCTCGAGGTTAAGCTCGAAAGTGTCCAAAAGTGATGGTGATTTTAAAGTCGCCTGACAGGATCTGCAGCAATCTTCGATAATTTCTCGATGTGGAGTGATTTCCCAAAAATGGCAAAAATTTGCGGCAGCTCCAAGACATTGCACCACGATAAATACCTTTTCGAGAGCTCAGTGACAGGTATGTTTTTTTTATTATTGAACAATTTAACATTTAATATGGCATGTTTAAATTTCAGAGGGATATATCTTAAATGTAGACATGGCGGATGATCTGCTATAACCTGATACCGAAGCAAGCTAATTGACTTCCCAGCCAGCTAAAAAGAAAAAAACTGGAGTATAAAAAAGAAATATCGGACGAGATGACGATTGACACGATTGGTCGCCAGACAGCTGATGACGATGGAGACTCTAGCTGAGCCGTCGTCGCTGCGTACGAAGAGTCTCAAAGACTTCCACTGCCGGTTCCTCGATTTATACGAGCGACGATTAAATAAAGATAGTTAATATCCATTTTGTTTTATTTATTTCTTATTTATTACGAATTATTATCATACCATGAAGTTATATTGAATAAAATCTCACCCAAATGAATGGCAATGGATATCTTAATTTTCCCGCCTCTGTGGGTGTCTCGAGCTGCAGATCCCAAACTTGGCTGGTCTTTCGTAGAGACTTTATTAGCAGCGTCCAGCCACAAGTCATTTATGCTGCTGTTGTGCGTGTTCAACTAGTTGTGTAGACCAAAACAGCTCTTCTTAATGTCATTATCTGCTGTCGGGTTTGAAGACTTTGAGAGATGATAATTATAATTCTTTTGCTCCTCCGTTGACGCGATGGAAAAGCGGTAGTGCTTCATCAGGGTCTCGCTGAAACGAAAGGCAGAGTCCCCCACAATGAAAACCGGCACACGGAGACCCGAAATTTGTTTTGAATTTTGCTGCAGCTGGCTTGGCTGGACCAAACGGCATTTTAAGTCAGATCTCGCGATCAATTTTCATTCGTTGCTGCGACCAAGACAACCAACACTTATGTAAGGAAAGCGATATCTGAAACAAAAAGGTTTTGCAATTAAATTTAAAGTCGCGAGCTTGTGGGGTTTATGTACTATAGTTAACCAGAGCCATAAGGATCGTGGAGTACCTCCCCTTATTGTTGTAGTAGTCTACGGTATCTTCCTTGGGGGGCTGAATCTCTATGTGGCAACCATCCAAGAAACGCCGACATATTATATTATCTTATATTATATAAAATATATACACATTTTAAAAAGTTTCCAACCTAAGCGTCTCGAAGCCCTGTACGCACTCCACCAACTTCTCCTGTGTCAAGAATTCCGCCGACAAGTATTCTGGCGCCAATATTCCCCAAACCACCTTGCAGAACTCGTTAAGGATGCAGCACACCGTCGCCGAAGAAACGCCGAACAGTCGTAAAACTGTGCGGTACTCCGCAATCGAGCCTAAAGTGATTAGGGCAATCCCTATTCGCTTTTCAAGGGCGATACACTTCCTTTAATTCGTATCACGCCTGACCAATTCGGAGCTTCGCGACCAGCATACCGATGCATTTCCTTTCCATTCGAAAGTTATCTTTCAAGAACTTGTCGTCGCTCAATTAAAAGTTCTTCTCCCAGAACTGACAAAAACTTTCCTTTAAATAAACGTGTTATTATGACTACCTAAGTATGTTGTTTTATTGACTCACATATTGCCACACCTCTCTACCAGATTCAGCCACAACGATGCAATAAAAGTGTTTGCTGGTGTAATCAACTTTTTCAGTTGCGACTTTAACAGACTCTGTTAAGTCCGGTGTAAAAACCCTATTAGAGTTGCGATACACAAATTTACACAATATAAACAGCTGATATGTTGTACTCACAATATCACTGCTCAGAGCAACACGGCACTGTCAGATTAACAGAACACTGCCAGCTGACAACGATCGAGCTTATAAAAGGCGCCCGCTGACGCTACTGAAGTCACTTAGTGCTCGGCACTTGGCTCCATCAGAGCCAAGATAAGTCCTGCTATTAGCTTCTAGCTAATAAAGGAGTTTTTCAATAACACTGCTAAGTCACATTTCGGGGAAAGTGTTGAACACTTTCAATTTATGAAATCGACCGGACTGAGCCCGACCTCTACCGAACGCATAATTCGGCCCGGACTGTTGCTCGCTGGAGACAAAGTAATACTTCTTTCACCCACACGTCTCACCGACTAAGTTACACTCCTCATCACAAGGAGAGGAAGTTCTACTTCTCTCCACCACACGTCTCACCACTCGATTAAATTCCGAAGTCGTTGCTTGCGCATGCTGTGCCGCTTGACGTCGTTTAATTTTTTAAGTAGATTGAGGTTTATACATACAATTGAAGCATAGTTTTTTTTGCAAATTTCCTTTTCAAGAACACATATTTATATACTCGGTCACGAAGTGTACGTGAGTTCGTGCAATGCCTCCCATAGTTTTTGAGCAAGACCGTATTTGGAATATATATTACTGGGATAATCCCCCAAACATCACAAAAAAAATTTCCGTCCGCGTCCTCCGTAATCTTAAGAGCCGATATACCTGAAATCTCAAATAGGTAACTCGTGTTTCCGCCCACGCCCACTAGGGGCGCGGCATTTCGATACAATCGATGTTTATCCCTCAGACAGATTACTAATGATATCCTCTACAAATCGCTGAAAAAATGTTTTGGATGCGTCCACTGGGCGCGTGGCAAATCGATAAAATCCTTATATCTTGGTAAGCCTCGAAAATTCTTATAGATCCAAAATTTTCAACTACGCCCACTTCCGCCCCCACAAATTACAAAAAATTACATTTTTTTAAAATAACAATAATAATTTCTTAACTCTATGTGTATACAAGTTGTGTATCTTAGATCTAAACATTAGCATACTATCACAACATTTCTTATTATCAAACAAACATTCCTTATAGCTATTTAAATTTAATTTATCTAACGCAGATTTTTTTGACTCCTTAAGATTATTTAATCCACCCTCCGTCTTCAAGACGTAAAGAGTGCATTTTAGCCCTTAAACCTACAAACTCGAGCATTCGTTTGCCACAGTTTTCATCTTTCATCATGCCTAATACCTTTTTATTCCACCTTTTGATCCCGTATTTGACCGCTAAATCTTCGGGATATTCCGAAGTATCAAACATCATCTCCACATCTTTGCTTATATCCGCAGAGATATCATTGAATCAAATAAATAAAGGAATCTGTATCCATGTAATTAAGAGTAAGTGCTTCTTGAAATTTGGCCTAAATATAATCATAGTGAAAATCATACATTTTCTGCTTTGATAATTCTAATACTGTGAAATAAATACATCGGCTTATCACAAGTACTATGAAGTCGCTTCATTTGAATGGCATACATGTCTTCAGCAAATTGTGCAGAGCTATGGAGACAAGCCTTTGCAATCATCGCTCATGCCCTCAGCCGATTGCAGCTCACTGTTTCCCAAGACGTGACTAGCTTGACATTTTTCCGTTTTTCCCGATTCCCATTCTTTTCCCATAAACGCCATTGTTCATAACTTGAAGAATTCTTTCTCAAAATTCAATCTTGAACATTCTGCCAAGGGCCTTACTTATTATTAATGTCGCGTTAGTCAATCTTCCAGTTCCTTCCAATTCAACCCAGTATGTTCTTGAATTTCCTACACTTTTATAAATACAATTAGATTACCTATTTGGTTTAAAAAATGTGATTTCACATGTATTATCATTTGCACTACTCCAAGGCCAACTACCTTCGCATATTCGTTTGTTGGACTGCCATTTTCGACATCTGTTTAACGTGGATTCAGCCATTAAGTGATATGAATCTATTTCGAAATTAAACACTAGATACTCTAACTTCAGATGCACCATTATCATTTGATCTTCTATTGCAATTGGTACAGGAATAACTCTGTATAACTGCGATGGAGCCTACCAAATTAAGGGTATTTTAGCGTTTATAATTAGTCTATTGTTAATGAATAACCCTTTTGCTGTTAGTAAAGTGTAAATTTCTTTTAGCTCGGTACCTGTTCTTTTCCCTGATAAAACTAATGTTTCTGATAAACTTTCCTTTATTTTTGAAATTTCAGCCTTTAATTGATTTGGCTTTAGTATGTTTGGGCTTAACCTACCATGATTATTGTCAATTAGCAGGCTTATAATTCCTGATTGTTTTTTTTCGCATTCGTCAAGCAAGGAGCTAAGTTTTTTTTGTTATCATGAAGAAGTTGAATGACACTTTTTTTACACATAATAACTTTCTTGAAGGAGCTCGGTTATGTTCTCAATTCTTTTGTTCATACCATTAAAGTTAGAATTTACTTCATCGTTAGTTCGTTTGAAAATATTTGCTGTAGAATCTACCACGGATGTTTGTTTTTCAATTAATTTATATAGATTATGCCGATTTTCTAACTAGTTTTTCATGTTTTCTTCCGTCATTCTTCTATCGTCTGCATCCATTATACCAAACACCATATGATATATGGAGCCCATAAAGTCTAGTGGCGAACGTTTACTTCTTATTTTACCTGATTTTATAAAAAGTTTGTTATTTTCTTCTAATCCTACTATTTGATTTCGCATGTTGTCAAGTATTAGATTACATTGATCTTCAAAACTTTGAAGCTTTTCACACCACTCTCATTTTTATTATTAATTCATTTCCTTTACTTAGCATCTCAAAATAGGGTTCCCTGTTATAAAATATAACTAGATCCCAAGAAGAAGCTACTACCTCTACTTCTCCCATTGGATCTAAATAAATTGCTGTGCTGTTGATTATTTTTTCCAGTATCCATTTTCTTGATTCTTTTGCTATTGAGGCTGCATCGGATATTTGACAACATAGCATTAACATCAACATAGCTACTAATACTAGCTTTGATATTCGAGATCCTCCCCTAGTGTTAACTCTCTGTTCAGCTACTTCTGAATTTTCATTTTCTTTAATTCCAGGTAAAGGATATATTTTAGTAATTCGCCTTTAAATCGACCCTTCTTGTACTTTTATTTTCACAACTGTATTTTCTTGTCTTTACCTTTATGGACTTCTTCAATTTTCCCCATAGAGCATCTAGCTGGGTGACAAATCTCATATTGAAATGCGTGTTCAATCTTGAACATTCTGCCAAGGGCCTTACTTATTATTAATGTCGCGTTAGTCAATCAAAATTAAGCCCTTTCAATTATATGGTGATCTTTCAAATACTTTATCTCATCTCGTAATTTACCGATTTCCTCGGTATGGTTAATTGCTACTGTTCCTAATGGATCCCAAACAATTTTTGGAATTTTCATTTTCTTTAATTCCAGGTGAAGGATATATTTTAGTAATTCGCCTTTTAATCGACCCTTCTTGTACTTTTATTTTGACAACTGTAATTTTCTTGTCTTTACCTTTATGTACTTCTTAAATTTTCCCCATAGAGCATCTAGCTGGGTGACAAATCTCATATTTAATTAGTACTATCTGTCCTTCCTTTATATTTTGCTTTTCCGTTTTCCATTTGTTTCGCTGTTGAAAGGTATATAAATAATCATCTTTCTATTTACGGCAAAAATCTTTCTTCATTTTATTTAATTAGCTTCCACCTGTCAAGATTTCCTATTTTTTTGGTGTCAGTACCTCGTTGTCATCTATATCATTCCCAGATGTATACAACGGTCTTGAGTTTAAAACTACCTCGATTTGGCATAATAAAGTCGACATCTCTTCATATGTTAAATTGCTGTCTCCAATTATTCTTTTTAAATGATATTTTACTGATTTTACTTCATCTTTCCAGATACCTCCGAAATCAGGTCCTACCGGAGGAATAAAATGCCATTCAATTTCTTCTTTTTCTAAAATCTTAACAATCATTAACATTATCGTGTATTGCTCTAAAAATTCCTGATCTAATTTTCTATAGGCACCCACAAAGTTTGTTCCATTGTCGGAATATATTTGAGCACATTTTCCTCTCTTTGCTAAAAATCTTCTAAGCGCAGCCAAAAAGGCATCTGAAGTTAAGTCACTGACAACATCCAGATGTATAGCCTTTGTAGCCATACATACAAATACTGCTATGTATTCTTTATGTGTTCTTTAAAGAGTTTCTTAATCCAAATATCCAAAATTTTCTTTGAATATAACTTCTCATTAGATTTATCCCCCATGCAAGGTTTCCTTATGTGCATTTTTGACTGTTAATGACGATGTAGGGCACTTGTTTAATATTATTGGATGCTTAACGTCAAATCTTGCATTGCAGTTTTGCAATCTACCACCTACTCGAAGAATATCATCTTTGTCTAAAAGAGGAGTTAAGCTCAATATTTTACTTCTAGTTTCAATCTCGTTTTCCTTAACTAAGTATTTTATTTCTGGGCTAAATTGAAGTGCTTGTTGTACTTTTATTATTAAAATGTTGGCTTTTTTAAACTCATTAATCTCTTAATTTGCTCGCACAAATTCCCCCAGAAGCAATATCTGCAGGATTCTCTTCAGATTTTACATGATTCCATTCAATTTCTGTAATTTTTCTTATTTCGTCCGTTCTGCGTCAGAGGAATTTGCCTTTGTTAGCTGCATTTTTAATCCACGCTAACGCTATCATGGAATCACTCCATAAGTGTTCGCCGTAACCGCTAACGATTATTTTTTTCTTTTTTATTAGTTTTGCTAAAAGATGGACTGCACATAATTCTAATTTAGGAATGGTTATTCTATTTTTCTTAGGATTCACCTTGCGTTTGCTGGCTATTACCATGGCTGAATTTCCTACTTTGGCATATACTACCGCTGCATATGCTTTTTCGGATGCGTCAGCAAAACCACCAAAACTTAACCCATCTCGGTATTCTAATTTTCTGTAGAAAAGTCAGATTTTCTTTGTATAATTTCCATTCGTTTATTTCATTAATAGACAATTCTTGATCCCAATTCTTTTCTGCAAGCCATAACTTCTGCATAAACAAATTATCCAACAATGGTGACTGGTGACAACCATCCCAATGGATCATAAATGTTTGCTAGTATAGATAATACTAGTCTTTTATTTATATATTTTGAGTTAAGACAATTAACTGTAAATTTAAATTCGTCTTTAAATGGCTCCCATTGAAGCCTTAATGTTTTCACAGAACCGTGTTCTTCAATACTTAGCACTTTGTTCTCGCTAGCATCTTCTACGGATTTAATTATTTCAAATTTGTTGGAAATCCATTTTCTCAAATTCATTCGAATGTCACTTGACTTACTATTTGCTTAAGCGGTTCAATAGTATCAGCTCCTGTCATTAAATCGTCTATATAAAAGTCATTCTTAATAATTTCTTTTACTACATTTATCAGCTATATCTGCTAACACTCTGGTAGCATAATATGGAGCTGACTGTTGTCAACTTATAGTCCTTAATTTTGTCGGAGAATTTCTCCACAGAATATGTAAATACTTTTGATTTTTTGCATAAATATTTATTTGTCGGTACATTTTTTCAATGTCCGAGGAAACTACATATTGCCATTTTCGCCATTTTAATATAATGTCGAAGATATCTTTTTGAACCCTTGATTCAATCCACATGATATCATTTAGGCTATTTTTGTTAGTTGTTCTTGTCGAAGCATCAAACACTACTTTGTTGTTAAGCTGGAATTTCTAATTACTGCC
The DNA here is from genome assembly GCA_035041545.1 of Drosophila colorata. Taxonomy (NCBI): domain Eukaryota; kingdom Metazoa; phylum Arthropoda; class Insecta; order Diptera; family Drosophilidae; genus Drosophila; species Drosophila colorata. The sequence continues at coordinate 32,012 of JAWNLD010000133.1, forward strand.
TGATGAGGCAGATAATATTTACCCTCTTTATTTGCCTCCACCATATTTCCTAAATCCCTGTATTCTTTCATGAATTTTATATAAACTTCCTTGAGTTGGACATTGTTTTTAAATTTTCATTCTAAGTTATGGAATCTTGCTATTGCTTGTCGTTTAGACTCTCCTAATTCTTTTCGTTCCTTAAATGGAATCGTTACTACATATCTCCCTTTTGAGTCTTTCCTTGTAGTTTCAACAAAATTTTGCTCACATGCTTCAGCTTCTATAACCTCATTTTCCTCAGCTTCTAACTCCCAGAATTTTTCTAAGTCATTTACTTCAATGCCTGTAGCGACTATTGTCTTTTTGCCTTTGGATTTTGTACATCTAGATATTATCCAACCAAAATCAGTATTTTGGCCAAGCAACCCATCGATTTTTACCACACCATTCATTACAATGTGTGTGTACAAATCTGCTCCTATAATTACATCTACCCGACCTGGTTTATTAAAATCAGGATCAGCCAATATGTAGCTTTCCCTTTTCGTTTTATCAATATTAACTGATCTAGATGGAAGAGCTTTCATAAGATTTGGCAATATAATTGCTTCAATATTTAGGGACTCTTTTTCATGGTCTCGAATTTTAATAGTGAGCTTGACTTTATGTTTTGATGTACAAGTATCTGTTGAGGACACCCCACTGATTTCTGTGTAAGCTTTTATTCTAGGTAATTTTAATACCTGCGCAGCTTCCTCTGAAATAATAGTGTTTTGTGAACCTCTATCTATCAATGGTCTTAAATTCTCATATCCCCCATCATATGATTTCACTTTGACAAGTACTGTTGCTGACAGTGCTTGTTCTTTAGTGATACATGCATTAATTTTTTCCCGTTTTTCATAAGAAAAATGAAACATAGTATGGTGGGTTCAGCTAGCTCAGTGTTCCCAGGGGTGGGTAACTTCAACCCTGCCCTTAGACGGTACAAAATTCCAAAACAATACAACCTTCACAATACTACACATGAATGTACCTACATACACACAAATGATCGGACGAGTTGGCAGGCCCGGTGTTATCGGCCACGACGTACCCGCCCTTCCTGTAACGGCTATTTAAATTTGAATGCCACTGCCCTTTCCTCCCTCCTCCCTCACGCTTACTGACACATCATGTTTGTTTCACTCACAATTACAATTTCATAAAAAAACATTTTTTTTCTTACTTTAGTTGAACAGGTTGGCCACTAGATGGCAGTGCTTAATGTTTGGCGGGCGTTTACAATTTAAGCGTACATATTTAAAAATTGAACAGGGGCGAAATTTCCCCAAATATAAATTTAGAGAAGAAGTAGATTTATGCCACTGTAAATTGGGCACGGCGCAGATATGCTGTCGCTTAACGTTTCCTCAATCCCTATCCTACCCTATCGGAGCTCCAATAAAAGTAAAAAGAGGTGGGGTCGATCAATATAAGACAGGTACTCCTGCCTCGCACCGGTGGCCAGAATGTGAGATATATACATATATGTATATGTGCCACTGTAGGCAAATTTGGCAATATTCGAGTGCCGGATTTAACAATGGAAATTATGTGAATAATGGGATAAATGACTTAATAAATAAATTCATAAATATATAAATAAATACGCAATAAATAATTAAATGAATTATCCTCCTATAAATAAATAATTGGATAAATAAATAGGCGACTTTCTTAACAGCTAAGTTGACAGGCGTGCAACAATTATCTGGGCTTACAAGCGCCGTTCGTTCGGCCCTATTGGTCGCCGCAAAATAATATTTTGGACGTGCCACTGTTTGGGCCACTACTATGCTCGCATATGCGATTTATGTAGCCTCGAGATGGGCGACTGATCTGCGGCTGCTATTGCGACAGGGGCCGCGGCAGATCGTTGCGGTGTCGGCTCTTGCTGGAACACACTCACTCAGTTTTGGGAAGGACGCAGAGAGGTAAGATGATGGTGGTTCCAATAAAAAAAAACCATCAGCTCATGAAGGCGGCTGTATGTATTTGTCCTCCAAGGCAATATTGGGCCGCAGCAGAGTGCCGTTGTTGCCGTCCCGCCAAAAAAACGTATTGTCACCTCTTTCTTTTATTCTGCCTGTCATCTCCTCGGCAGTCTCCACCGTCTGTCTCTCTGGTCACTCTCGTATTTGGCCCTGCCAACGGTATTCGTCATGCGATGAACAGCATTGCTCCCCTCGAAAAATTTCCCCACCATGTTCGCTTTTGTCACCGATAACTAAATGGCGCGATAGTCAAATGCAACATTTTATTCGTTTTCTATAGAACAAAACGAACTAAACCGCAACTCCAAATATTTCATAACATCAGACAATGTCTGAATTTCTTTTGCACGTTTGACATGGCTTTCATACAGTTGTAGAGCCTCTTTGTTGAATTTTCTCAATATTATTTGGGCAAATATTACATCCACTTCTTTTGGTAACTGTGATTTTATTTTGATCAAATGTACTTCATTTATTGAATCAATAAACATTTTAATCTGCCTAACTAAGTCGTTATTCAAAATTGGTAAATCAATTAACCGATCCAGCTGTTCGGCAAATATTTTTCGTTTATTCTCGTACCGCTTGACTAACAACTCCCAAGCGGCATTGTAGCTCTCTGCGGAACCTGTTAATAAATGAGCAACCTTGCTCCTTGCTTCACCACGTAATGTGGATTTCAGATAGGTAAATTGTAACGAAGGACTAAGAACCTCTCTATTATAAATTATTTCCAAAAATAGTTCGGAAAATAGTTCCCATTCTTTTGAGTCGCCATAAAAGATGGGTACCTGTATTTTAGATAGCACTGGAAGGTCGTTAACTTCTTCTTTCACAGATGCTCCTTAAATTTTACGAAATTTGACATAGTTTTCCTCATTCCTCAAAAGTTTTTCTTCTAACGCATTAAAATTTGTACGTCAAATTGTAAATTATTAACCTCTTCATCACATTAAATATTTTTGTTATATTTATCTTTTAAAATATTTGTTTTCTGGGCAACTTTTTTCCACAGATATTCTACTTTTTGTTTCCTTATTCCCAATACTTTTTTTCCAATTACATTTTTCCTTTCTCGATATCTTGATCTACTGTTACTAGATACTTTCTTGCTAGTATCTTTTCTAGCATCTTGAAATACTAATGGCTTTCCAATTGATTCTAAAGGTTTTATGCTTTGCTTTTCTTTATCTTTTGTTATCGTCAGCATTGTCTGCTCATACTGTTTAGTACTGAAGTAGTCATGATCGAATCCTCCAATCTTAAGCAGCACGGCATGATTTGCTGATAATTGCTTTGCCACTCATCTATTTGAGTGGATACTTGGCTAACGTTCGTATTGATTTCCTTAAAGCCCTGATCTTCTCTATCAACTCGGACTGCGTTTTTGGGGTTTCTATAACAACATTTTGACTTTACTTAATATTTAATTATTAATAAATTTAAATTTGACTTATCTTTTTTGTTAATGCCGTTGTTGTTGTTGTTGTAGATATTGTCGTTGCTGATGTTACGCTGCTGCCGTTGTCGTTGTTGATGTTGTTGTAGATATTGTCGTCGATGATGTTGTGCTGCTGCAGTTGTCATTGCTGATGTTGCCGTTGCTCCCACGTAGCTGTTTTGTTCTCTGACAAAAACTCCCTTCGCTTATTCCTTCGTACTGTTTTGTTCTCTGACAAAACTCTTCGCTTGCTCCTTCGTACTGTTTAGTTCTTTGACAAAATTATTCGCTTGCTCCCGCGTACTGTTCTGTTCACTGACAAAACTCACAACACTCTTTTCGATGTTAAAGGCCTCGAAAATACGCCACCCTTTTTTATTTTTTAACACCACTGTAACTATTTTTTATCGCCGACGGTTGTAGGCCGTCTGTGACTTTTTATTTTATACTCTGTCTCTTACCTTGAGTAGGGGAAAACAAGAGATTTTTTTTTGCAACCTTTAGCTGACAATATTGTAGACTTTACGGTGCTGGTTTTAGCTCTGTTTCTCTTGACTTGGGTAGGAGAAAACAATAGATTACTCGAAGGACCAAAATGTATAGCTTCAATGAAGACTACTACATTTATTGAGTTACAATAGTAAACTGATTTTATTCTTACAAATCATATCTTTATATAGCTAACATGAGACTCTTATCCTATTTTTTATTACTATTTTAACCTGCGACCAACGGAACGCAACCCAACAATTGTTCGGGTTTCAAGTATCTAAAATATTTACTTATCGCGTAGTGGTCATAAATTGTATATTTTATGCACACATGTGTTTTCGGTGCATTGTGTTGTAGTACATGCAAGGATTCTTATGTTTATATTTAAATCTCTTTAGCTCGCTTCTTAAGGAGCGGCTGTAAATATTGAGATGCGTGTTCTTGAACAAAGGGAGATGTACAATTCTTTATTCAGTGACAGAGCCTTGATTTCACCATCGACTTTGTTTAATTCTCTAACGAATGAATGTGAATCGTATTATAGCTATGGAAAAATACAGGGACAAAAGGTGCAATTTGAAAATTAATATTGCAGGCAATTTGCGCTACGCCTCTAAATTTACTAGTTAAATGACAGTGATCTCTAACACGATCGGGTTCTAACGCCTTTTTACAAATATGGCAATTAATAGCCATTCTAAAACTATTTTCCTCCTCCGAACTCATTGTTATGGACCTAATTGTACTCAGGTATGAGGTGTAAATTTCATTAACATCTTTTACTAAAGATTTAACGAAATTCTCACCTGCATTTTCACCAGCCTCCATGACAAATTTGTATAAGTTGGAATTAAAAGCGCATTTGATTAAATAAGAGAATGCAATATGTTCTTGAGTTGCATTCTCACTAACTCTAGTATATAAGGGCTTAAGCATGCACTCGAAATCTGCATAGACTACGAAGCGCACATCTAAACTACGATTATAATTTTTAAAATTGCCGTTGGCAAGGTCAAAACCATCTTTCTACACTGCTGCTTGTGCTCTTAGTGTAATTTATTTTGTGAGATAGTTGAGGCAGGTACCACATAACAGGTGCTCTTCTGTGTGGCTTGTAACGTACAAGTCTTGCAGAGTGATCTGCGTATGCATCCTCAATATTTGTTGAGTGCGTTATAACACCCATTTTCGTTTAATATGACTTCACTGATTTTATCAACTCTTCATCAACATATTTTACATATACTGCGAAGAGCTCAAAATTTGATTTCACAGAAGTATGCATATCTAAAATATTTTTGAAGAGGGGGAGTAGAGCCGCTGATGCGTCGCACATAAATTCTTTCGGAACAAGAAGTTCTTCCTTTGTGTTCTCGAAAGAATATGTACATATGTGGTTCATGAAACCGCGTGCGATCAGCTTTACCTGCTCATTCATCGGTGTGAAAACACGGATCTTATGAGCATTTGATCTGGAGTGCGTGCTCCATTTCGCTTGTAGCATGTACACATCACACGCAGAACAAAAAAAAACATGCTTGCGTGCTGGCATAGCAGTATTATTGCAGCTGGTGGTAGAAATGTAGTTACCGATGCCAGATACAGTGGCATAGTTATAGTGGGTGTTGAAGCTGGGGTTGTAGCCGTTGTAGTTGTTGTAGTCGAAGTGGGCGTTGAAGGTGGGGTCGGAGATTGAAGAATCCGTGGCAGTGTAGTTGAAGCCGTTGTGGTTGCTGTAGCCGTTGTAGTTGTTGAGCCCATTTTCAAAGTGGGCGTTAGATCCGTTGACGTGGGCAGTAGGTCCGTTTGGGGTGGCGATCGGCCCGCTAGCGTTGGCGATAGGCCCCCTGAGGAGGATCTTTTAATTTATAACAGGCCAATCTCCAATGGTATGGTATGAAAGGTCCGTTAGCGGTAGCGGTGGGTCCATTGGCCATGAAGTTGCTCTTAAACACAACGTTATCAACATAATTAGGAGTGCTATCGAGACCCATGTTGTTGTTATAACTAACATAATTGAAAATGTTGCCGGACTCAGCGTTGGATTTATTGTTGTTGATCTTATTGAAAGCCATTTTAGAGACCCAAAAAGAATTTTTAAAACTGTGGTTTTGAGGTTTTGAGGTAACGATAGTTCCAGGACTACTGATGCGGGTTCAATGAAGGTAAGGAGACGTTACAGCTCAGGAATCGATTTTTCAATTACTTTATTCAATTGTTAAATATTTAACATAGGAACAAACAAGTTTGAAAGGGCATATGGTACGATCCGATACACCTACAAAACAAGCGTGTGCGCCCAAAACTTCCCAGCTCAAAGTCATAAAAAATATTAGTGAAATCTTGGGTATTCGATGATCCTGTTACTAAAAATTTAACCGTAAGCCACAATCCATAACACTAGAATTATGAGAAAACATTTACAGAAGCCCGTTAGAGCCGATATACCTGAAATCTCAAATAGGTAACGCGGCATTTCGATAAAAATCCTTATATCTTGGGTTGGGTAAGCCGCGAAAATCCATATCTCTCACAATTTACGAGCTAGTGTCAATGCCAAGCGCCAAATTTGGGAAGCAGTTTTCTAATGACCTCCTCTAAATATAAAGCCAACATTTTCGACTACGCCCACTTCAGCCCCTACAAATTACAAAAATTTACATTTTCACAAAATAACAATAATAATTAAGACCGTGAACGGGTATTGGGCAGTTACTACTGACTACGACGTTCTTACTTGTTTATTATATTATTATGTTCTCTTTATATCAACATATTTTTAGCATTAGAAAATAGAGTTTTATTCATTATCTCGGCGTTTACCGAGATTTACTTGAAGAGTTATGCTTACACTCCAATTAATATAATAAGAACAGTTTTCTAACTCCACGGGATCACTGTTAACTAAATAAATTTCCATTTTTAAGGAGAGGCTTCCAATAGAAGCTCTGCATACCTGTCATTCTCCTACCAATCAGAACATCCCCATTGTTCACTAAACTTAACTGTTCCCATTATAATGCTACTTTTAACCAATATATTGGTAGGCTTTTTATTTTCTTTATAAGGGATTGTAGATAATTTTCAAATGCATACGCTGACCTAGAAATTGGGTAACCTACAAGTTTAATTGTTTCTTTAAAATGCAATAATCTGTGGACATTGTGTGATACACTATTTTTTCCAAATAAAATGGGGAAATTTTCCATGAATAGATTTAGCATAGACTTTGCTGTTTCTAAATGTATTGTTCTCTGCTTCTGACAACAAACTAATCTATAAGCGTAATGAAGGAGAAGAATCTGATAAGAGAGGTCATCACTGATTTGACCTATTAAAACATTGGGACCTGTTTATAACAAAAATTGCCTAAATTTCATAATTTCTTAGATATATTTATTTTATTCTTATATTTATGCGCATGACACTAACGGAATGTTATCTAACGGAATCTGTGCCACCATTCCTATATTTAAGTCTTCCAAAAGTGTTCTGACTGACAAGTATGCAGAGTTGTGGTGCTTGGGGTACTTTGTATAGGTAGAAATCCTCATCTGTAATTAAAACTCCTAGCTTCGTGCTATATGTTAGAGTCCCTTAAATTTTTTACGCTACTTGGGTGCACTTCCCACAACCATGGCTGGATGTGCCGTTTATGAATGCTCTTGCCGAAGCATCGCAGACATCAGCCATAGCTTCCACTGTTCACAATTTCCCATATTTTTGTAAACCTGTGTTTCGCAAACTGTAACGAATATGAATGACATAAGAAAATACCTATTGGCAGTATTGGTTTGCTATCTAAACTATTGACTCTTGCTAATATTGGCCATAACTGCGCTCTTGAGCTTTTGAAGAGGAGTAGTCCATCAACATTTAAATCAATATTTACCCCAGTTGATAACTCAACTGCATCTCCCAACTTCCTAAGCTGATTCCTAAGGCCAACATGGTAGTATTTACCCCTTGCTACATTAAAATTGTTGGACCTAGTTGGGCAACGCGAATTATAAAATGTATCTACCTCTATGCTCTCTTCTCTCAATATATTTATTAGTTTTACATAATTATAATTATTTATATATATTTATATTTATTATATTATAATTTAATATATTTTATATTATATATTTTCCGCTACCCTATGCTTTATATACCACGCCGACAGATTTTTTAAATGGGTAAAAAGGGAATAAAGTTTTGTGCTAATGTATGTAAGAGGCAGAAGGGGTATCTCCGACTCCATAAAGGAGATATATTCTTGGTCACGATCAACAACCGAGTCGATCTATCCGTATGTATGAATGTTTCGATCTCTCGATCTCTCTCGAGACTTCAACCTTTCGAATATAGACTCGTCCATGGCACGCGCAGATCAAGTTTATTCCAAATGATCGATAGCCCACAGCGTTTTCTTAAAATGAATAAAAAATATAACACAATCTCAAATTGTTTAAGCTTATTCGCTTATTTTTAGAGCTAGAGATACCAGATTTGGTTGACATGAATATTTTATTACACTATAGCACTAAGAAAAACTGTTGCAAAAAGTTTAAACAAGCTCTGAGAATCCTATGATACCACCCCCCACTCGCTCGAAATATGACAAAAAATCATAGTACAATTCAAGTACTACAATATTGTGTAACAAAAGGTCGCAACTGGATTCAGGGTATCACCTAGTCGGACGTTCCCGACTAGAGCACTCCTAGTTGTTTTATACACGAAGTGAAACTAGTATATTGGGTTTGTGCAATGTCCGTCATGCTGTCCGTCTGGCCGTATGAAAGTAATTTTTTTCGCCACTATTAAAGCTAGAGTCTTTAAATTTGTAATATAGACTCGTGTATACCCGCGACAAATATGACAAATAGTATGTTCCAAAATGTTGAGACTACCTATATTTTGTGGCACTCTGTCCTCTTTCTTTTCACCTTGTACTTTCCCCCCTTAATAAGCCTAGCCAATTGCCTTTTGCTACTCATTTTTATGCTCGTTCACGAAGTGAAACAAGTATATTGTGTTTAGGCAATGTCCGTCCGTCTGTCCTTATGAACACAAATTTTGTTTGCCTCTATTGAAGCTAAAAACTTGAAATTTAAATATATACTCGTGTATATCCGCGTCAGATAAAGTGTTAAGGGTTTCGGGGTGCGCCCACTGGGGGCGAGGCAATTCGATTAAATCAATATATCTCGCTCACTTTTAAAGCTAGATTCATACTGACATATTGCTGATGACCTCCTCTAAAGATCGCATCCTAACTTTTTTGAATACGGCCACTACCGAGCCCACAATGTCCAAAACTTGATATGTGCACAACATCAATGGTGACAGTGCAATATTGCTGGCGCCATCTTTTGCATACTTTGGTAAATATTATACTCGTTCACGATGTGATTTTGAACTTTTTGTCACTTGTCACAAGTTGATCAACTAGTAGTGTGGTGGTGCAGTATAAAATGCAGCTAAAATTATTATTTTTAATTATTCGCATTCTCTGTCAAGTATATATATACATACACACATAAATATACAAATATATAATTCTTCAAGTCATTAACATTAACACAATTTTAACTGGTATCCTAGATCAGTTTTTGTCTTGCGTTATTCTAACATAGTGCTAATCATATGCACCAACCGCAGCGGTCTCTGTGTGCACTTTTTGGCGCTAGCGCTATATCAGCCGATGTTAGAAACTGTCACTCAAGTCACAGACTCGCTCAGCTTCAATTGGAATTCTATGTTGATTCTTATTGGATAGGTTAGGTTATTAGATAACTGAACGTGCATTTCGTCAAAAACGAAATGGTTGGTGTCGATAATACTTGTATAATATTATTATCATAAAAAAACACCTCTACACGAAGTAACAATTTCTGTTATAAAATTTTGTGACCAAGGATATTCAATTTCATATAGGAACAATTCCAAATTAGAAACAAGTAAGAACGTTGCAGTCGGGTGTAACCGTCAGCGGAATACTCGTTCACGGTGTAATAACAACGAAAACATGTAATTATGGGTGTACAAAAAAAATAATAAACGAGTATAAACAAGTAAGATGGCTCTAGTCGGGTGTCCCCGTCAAGGAGATATCCTGAAAAAATGATAAACTTGTACTGCTTATGGATTAGGAGAATCTATAGTCGTTTAGTTCAGGTTTTTAGCTTTTGTAGTTTCCGAGATCTGCGTTCATACACGCGGACAGACGGACATGGCTAATTCAACTCAGTTCGTCGTGCTGATCAAGAATATAATTACTTTATGTGGTCGGAGATGCTTCCTTCTGCCTGTTACATACATTTGCACAAAACCATTATACCCTTTTTACCCATTTTTAATGGGTTCAGGGTATAAAAAGACATTTTCAGCCAACTTCTCTACAATCTACACGAGATAAGAACACTCACACACACACGAAAGGCAATACAGCAGTATACGGATTAGCGCACACCAGTGGCGCAGGCAGGATTTTTTTTTGAGAGTTTGTCTTTGAATGTCGTGTTTGTCTTAGCCGGAGTCCATAGCAGCCAGGGCTAATAAAAAATAGTAGAGTTGATAGTTTTTAACTATATCAAACATTGAATGAAATAAATTAATAAAAATAATATCACATGAACATCTTTTATAAACTACTGTAAGACCACTACGGTTTTTAATATGAATAGAAAGATAAGAATATTTGGAAGATTGCTGTTTTGCTTTCAGAAATATCCATTCCCCCTCCTGTCCACGCCACTGGCAGACACACACACAAAAATTTCTTACTCACACAACAAGCACACAGAAACAGAAGAAGTTGGAGTGTTTAAGTTGGGAGTGCCCGACCAGGAGATGCCCGGGACCCATTGAGTAATAAAATATTTTATTACTCAATGCATTTGGGGGGAGTAATTACTTCGGCAACGGATGTTTATGTTTATTGATTTGTACGTGCTGAGGTTATTATTGCCACCAAGAGCTTACATTTTTCATTAAGGGTTATGATAACAATTGGGTTTTATGGTTTTGTTTTTGTTTAGGTTATCGAGCTGCGCACTTAGTGCTGGATCAATTCCAATAAATGTGTTTGGCGTGTTGTCATTGAGTAATAAAATAAGGAGCGGAATTTTGGATCCGAGCTTTTATTACCGTTAACACTTTATGAGAATGAGATGTGGTTAGTCTGCAAACACAAAGTCAAACACAGGCAAATTTACCATAGGATGCAACAACAAAACGCTGAAAGCAACAACAGTTCGCATTGTCCTCTATTCTGTTTTGATCGAAGTTTCCGTGCATAGATGCGTTCGTGGGCATCTTCAAGGGGTGTGGGGTTCAGCAATAAGCAAAGAAGAGTGCAGATCATAGGCACCAGCCCACGACGGAAAGAGACAGAAACTTTGTCGTCGTCTAGCATAGTAAAGAAAAGCAAATGGACCCTAATTCGGCGCGACGACGTGACGTCACATCGGCTTCTTTTCGGCATGCGAAAATTGCACACTCGCATAGAAATTTTAGCTGTGACGTCGCGTGTTGAAAAGAAGTTGCAACCTTCAGGTTTTCATGCATGTTAAAGGGCTGAGCACACAAATACTTATGCTCGACAATGTGTGTATTTTTTAGGCGCGTCGAAGCATAATTACCCTTATTTATGCAATTAATATATGAAATGTTTATACAAAACATATTTTAAATAATAGTTCCAATTGTAATGAAACAAATAGGAACTAACATTTTTCCCTCACATTGATATACTATTTTATTTAGAAGTTTTTGAATCAGTACTAGCAGCATTTAGGAAAAGTTAAAATACCCTACTCAGGGAAAGGGTGTGCTGGTCGCCTAAGAAGACGTATGTTTGTGACTTTGCAAGGCACAGCAACAGAATATGCGCGCATAGATAACTGGACGTTGCGTTTCCATTTTGTGTTTGAAACCGCATCGTCGCACAGAAAGTATTTTGAGTAAAAGCTCGAGATCCAAAATTCCGCTCTGTATTTTATTACTCAATGGCGTGTTGTGTACTTATGATAAGTTGAGTATGGAGTGTGTTGAGTACTTATGATATAAGTTGAGTGTGGAGCGTGCATATGTCACTATATTCTCACGCCATTGGCTGAGAAGAGCATACACTGTGCATCATTGAGTAATATTACTCAATGACTGTGCATATTGTATGAAAATTATTATTGCAAATGGAGGTAATTTGAGAAATATGTTATGTTGCAACTAAGAAGCAAATGAGAACGAAATTCACGTTAAGTTATCTAATAACGTAACCATCCAACATTGAGTAATAAAGTAATGGCATCGCAAAAAGTTATTTTTGGGTACACAGAAGCTGGTGCTTCTGTTAACATGCTGTCCGTCTGGCCGTATGAAAGTAATTTTTTTCGCCACTATTAAAGCTAGAGTCTTTAAATTTGTAATATAGACTCGTGTATACCCGCGTCAAATAAAGTGTAAAGGGCTTCGGGGCTGAGGACGTGGCAATTCGATTAAATCCATATATCTCCCTCACTTTTATAGCTAGATGCACAATGTCCAAAACTCAATACGTCCAAACATCAATGATGCCAGTGCAACATTGCAGGCGCCACCTATCGCATACTTCGGTACTTATTATTTGGTTTCCTAAGAATAGTGTTGGAAACTGTTCAATTTTGACAAATGGGAAATTAAGTCACAAGGAAAATTAAGTGGTCACTGATCACTAATCGGTAGATGGCGCTTAGTTGCCAGACTTTTTCGTATTCTTAGAATTTGTGTCTGTTTGCTGCTGTTTGCGATTCTGCACTTGTCATGTAACTTGAGTTGAGTTTTGTCACAACTAATAAAAAGATTTAAATCTTAAATCTTCTTCTTGAAAGTTGAGCTACTCTGTCCCTTGCCTGTGGCTCATCTAGCAAAATAGTATGTTCCAAAATGTTGAGACTACCTATATTTTGTGGCACTCTGTCCTCTTTCTTTTCACCTTGTACTTTCCCCCCTTAATAAGCCTAGCCAATTGCCTTTTGCTACTCATTTTTATGCTCGTTCACGAAGTGAAACAAGTATATTGTGTTTAGGCAATGTCCGTCCGTCTGTCCTTATGAACACAAATTTTGTTTGCCTCTATTGAAGCTAAAAACTTGAAATTTAAATATATACTCGTGTATATCCGCGTCAGATAAAGTGTTAAGGGTTTCGGGGTGCGCCCACTGGGGGCGAGGCAATTCGATTAAATCAATATATCTCGCTCACTTTTAAAGCTAGATTCATACTGACATATTGCTGATGACCTCCTCTAAAGATCGCATCCTAACTTTTTTGAATACGGCCACTACCGAGCCCACAATGTCCAAAACTTGATATGTGCACAACATCAATGGTGACAGTGCAATATTGCTGGCGCCATCTTTTGCATACTTTGGTAAATATTATACTCGTTCACGATGTGATTTTGAACTTTTTGTCACTTGTCACAAGTTGATCAACTAGTAGTGTGGTGGTGCAGTATAAAATGCAGCTAAAATTATTATTTTTAATTATTCGCATTCTCTGTCAAGTATATATATACATACACACATAAATATACAAATATATAATTCTTCAAGTCATTAACATTAACACAATTTTAACTGGTATCCTAGATCAGTTTTTGTCTTGCGTTATTCTAACATAGTGCTAATCATATGCACCAACCGCAGCGGTCTCTGTGTGCACTTTTTGGCGCTAGCGCTATATCAGCCGAAGTTAGAAACTGTCACTCAAGTCACAGACTCGCTCAGCTTCAATTGGAATTCTATGTTGATTCTTATTGGATAGGTTAGGTTATTAGATAACTGAACGTGCATTTCGTCAAAAACGAAATGGTTGGTGTCGATAATACTTGTATAATATTATTATCATAAAAAAACACCTCTACACGAAGTAACAATTTCTGTTATAAAATTTTGTGACCAAGGATATTCAATTTCATATAGGAACAATTCCAAATTAGAAACAAGTAAGAACGTTGCAGTCGGGTGTAACCGTCAGCGGAATACTCGTTCACGGTGTAATAACAACGAAAACATGTAATTATGGGTGTACAAAAAAAATAATAAACGAGTATAAACAAGTAAGATGGCTCTAGTCGGGTGTCCCCGTCAAGGAGATATCCTGAAAAAATGATAAACTTGTACTGCTTATGGATTAGGAGAATCTATAGTCGTTTAGTTCAGGTTTTTAGCTTTTGTAGTTTCCGAGATCTGCGTTCATACACGCGGACAGACGGACATGGCTAATTCAACTCAGTTCGTCGTGCTGATCAAGAATATAATTACTTTATGTGGTCGGAGATGCTTCCTTCTGCCTGTTACATACATTTGCACAAAACCATTATACCCTTTTTACCCATTTTTAATGGGTTCAGGGTATAAAAAGACATTTTCAGCCAACTTCTCTACAATCTACACGAGATAAGAACACTCACACACACACGAAAGGCAATACAGCAGTATACGGATTAGCGCACACCAGTGGCGCAGGCAGGATTTTTTTTTGAGAGTTTGTCTTTGAATGTCGTGTTTGTCTTAGCCGGAGTCCATAGCAGCCAGGGCTAATAAAAAATAGTAGAGTTGATAGTTTTTAACTATATCAAACATTGAATGAAATAAATTAATAAAAATAATATCACATGAACATCTTTTATAAACTACTGTAAGACCACTACGGTTTTTAATATGAATAGAAAGATAAGAATATTTGGAAGATTGCTGTTTTGCTTTCAGAAATATCCATTCCCCCTCCTGTCTACGCCACTGGCAGACACACACACAAAAATTTCTTACTCACACAACAAGCACACAAAAACAGAAGAAGTTGGAGTGTTTAAGTTGGGAGTGCCCGACCAGGAGATGCCCGGGATCCCCCAATGCATTTGGGGGAGTAATTACTTCGGCAACGGATGTTCATGTTTATTGATTTGTACGTGCTGAGGTTATTATTGCCACCAAGAGTTTACATTTTTCATTAAGGGTTATGATAACAATTGGGTTTTATGGTTTTGTTTTTGTTTAGGTTATCGAGCTGCGCACTTAGTGCTGGATCAATTCCAATAAATGTGTTTGGCGTGTTGTCATTGAGTAATAAAATAAGGAGCGGAATTTTGGATCCGAGCTTTTATTACCGTTAACACTTTATGAGAATGAGATGTGGTTAGTCTGCAAACACAAAGTCAAACACAGGCAAATTTACCATAGGATGCAACAACAAAACGCTGAAACAGCGACCAGCACACTCTTTCCCTGAGTAGGATATTTTAACTTTTCCTAATTGCTGCTAGTACTGATTCAAAAACTTCTAAATAAAATAGTATATCAATGTGAGGGAAAAATGTTAGTTCCTATTTGTTTCATTACAATTGGAACTATTATTTAAAATATGTTTTGTATAAACATTTCATATATTAATTGCATAAATAAGGGTAATTATGCTTCGACGCGCCTAAAAAATACACACATTGTCGAGCATAAGTATTTGTGTGCTCAGCCCTTTAACATGCATGAAAACCTGAAAGTTGCAACTTCTTTTCAACACGCGACGTCACAGCTAAAGTTTCTATGCGAGTGTGCAATTTTCGCATGCCGAAAAGAAGCCGATGTGACGTCACGTCGTCGCGCCGAATTATGGTCCATTTGCTTTTCTTTACTATGCTACTCAGGCAGGCAAAAGTTCTAGCTTCTGACGCCTTGCCTCGCTTAAGCAACAACAACAGCACTGCGTCGACGAATGAAGACAGACGACGACAAAGTTTCTGTCTCTTTCCGTCGTGGGCTGGTGCCTATGATCTGCACTCTTCTTTGCTTATTGCTGAACCCCACACCCCTCGAAGATGCCCACGAACGCATCTATGCACGGAAACTTCGATCAAAACAGAATAGAGGACAATGCGAACTGTTGTTGCTTTCAGCGTTTTGTTGTTGCATCCTATGGTAAATTTGCCTGTGTTTGACTTTGTGTTTGCAGACTAACCGCATCTTATTCTCATAAAGTGTTAACGGTAATAAAAGCTCGGATCCAAAATTCCGCTCCTTATTTTATTACTCAATGGGTCTTATGAATCAGCTTGGGTTTGAGCTGCGTCTGCGTCGGTGGGAATAACAACTGTGGCGTTTTATTTTAATAGAATGTTTTCTCCCCAGACGAAATGGCAAGTACGATGGACATCATACCAATAACATTGCAGATGAGCCCACCTATTAAACCTGTACGTCTGGAGGAGGTAGTCCATGTGATCCGCAAACTCAAAAAGAAAAAGACGCCAGGACACGACTTGATCGGTAACGATGTGCTGAAAACCCTCCCCAAGCGAGCTCTCCTTTTTCTCACATTGATTTTCAATGCGAGTCTAAGGATGCAGCATTTGCCTACCAAATGGAAGACTGCTAGGATCACAATGATTCTCAAGCCTGAGAAGCCGGAGCATGACGTCATATCCTACCGGGCGCCGCCTATAATGGGTCCATTGCCCGAGGACCGCTTAGAAGCCAATGGATGGCCATTTAAATATACTGGACTGGATTATTTCGGACCACTGCTTGTGACGGCTGGACGCCGTAAGGAAAAGCGATGGGTCGCCTTGTTTACATGTTTGACGACAAGGGCGATTCATTTGGAGTTGGCGCACGACTTGTCGACCGACTCGTGCATAATTGCTATGAGAAATTTTCTATGTCGACGCGGGCCAATAGTTAGACTGCGCAGCGACAATGCAAAGAACTTCATTGGGGCCGACCGAGAGGCCAAAAAGTTCACTGAAGTTTTCGAGCCAGAGAAGGTTCAGGATGAGCTGTCGACCAAGGGGATCGAATGGCTCTTCAACTGCCCAGCGAATCCGTCCGAAGGCGGAGTTTGGGAGAGAATGGTGCAGTGTGTCAAGCGAGTTCTGCGACACACACTAAAGGAGATGGCGCCTAAGGAGCATGTATTGCAGAGTTTCCTGATAGAAGCAGAGAATGTTGTGAATTCTCGTCCACTTACTCATTTGCCAGTTGCAGTGGACCAGGAAGCTCCTCTGACGCCGAACGATTTGCTGAAAGGAGCAGCAAACTTGCCAGATATGCCCAGCATCGGTGGACAGGTGCCCGAGAGATGCGCTACGAGGAAGCAGTGGCGTATAGCGCGCCTGATGAGAGATCGATTCTGGAAGAGATGGGTGCAAGAGTATCTGCCTACGCTTGTGCGCCGCGAGAAATGGTGCCGGAGCACCGAGCCGATGCACGTCGGAGATGTGGTGTTCATATGCGACCCAGCTACGCCACGCAGGGAGTGGCGAAAAGGCATCGTGGAAGAAGTCTACACTGGAGTCGATGGAGTACCCCGACGTGCTAGTGTACGCGTTACTGATCGCAACCGCGACCGAGTCATAATGCGTCCCGTCTCCAAATTGATGTGATGAGCAGCAGCTGCTTCACGGGGGAGGGGATGTCGCGGGACGAATTAAGAATCGAATAGTAACGTAGTTATGGTATTTATCGACAGTCAAAAAAGCATTGGAATGTGCATTTGGTATTGTATTTCCCCACCGCGCTGGTCACACCTTTATGTATAAAAGCGCTCGTATTGGAATTTGAGTGTCTTTATCGTGAGCACGCGGAATGGGAGGAAGTCACTGCGGTATGAACTAAGTTGTATTCTTAATATTGTACTAAGCTGTATTTTCTACAGAATAAAATACTATTTTCCATCGTCGTCAACCTTGAGTATTCTGAGCAACTTCCCTTCCGTAGACGACAATAGTATATCAATGTGAGGGAAAAATGTTAGTTCCTATTTGTTTCATTACAATTGGAACTATTATTTAAAATATGTTTTGTATAAACATTTCATATATTAATTGCATAAATAAGGGTAATTATACTTCGACGCGCCTAAAAAATACACACATTGTCGAGCATAAGTATTTGTGTGCTCAGCCCTTTAACATGCATGAAAACCTGAAGGTTGCAACTTCTTTTCAACACGCGACGTCACAGCTAAAGTTTCTATGCGAGTGTGCAATTTTCGCATGCCGAAAAGAAGCCGATGTGACGTCACGTCGTCGCGCCTAATTAGGGTCCATTTGCTTTTCTTTACTATGCTACTCAGGCAGGCAAAAGTTCTAGCTTCTGACGCCTTGCCTCGCTTAAGCAACAACAACAGCACTGCGTCGACGAATGAAGACAGACGACGACAAAGTTTCTGTCTCTTTCCGTCGTGGGCTGGTGCCTATGATCTGCACTCTTCTTTGCTTATTGCTGAACCCCAGACCCCTCGAAGATGCCCACGAACGCATCTATGCACGGAAACTTCGATCAAAACAGAATAGAGGACAATGCGAACTGTTGTTGCTTTCAGCGTTTTGTTGTTGCATCCTATGGTAAATTTGCCTGTGTTTGACTTTGTGTTTGCAGACTAACCGCATCTCATTCTCATAAAGTGTTAACGGTAATAAAAGCTCGGATCCAAAATTCCGCTCCTTATTTTATTACTCAATGGGTCTTATGAATCAGCTTGGGTTTGAGCTGCGTCTGCGTCGGTGGGAATAACAACTGTGGCGTTTTATTTTAATAGAATGTTTTCTCCCCAGACGAAATGGCAAGTACGATGGACATCATACCAATACCATTGCAGATGAGCCCACCTATTAAACCTGTACGTCTGGAGGAGGTAGTCCATGTGATCCGCAAACTCAAAAAGAAAAAGACGCCAGGACACGACTTGATCGGTAACGATGTGCTGAAAACCCCCCCAAGCGAGCTCTCCTTTTTCTCACATTGATTTTCAATGCGAGTCTAAGGATGCAGCATTTGCCTACCAAATGGAAGACTGCTAGGATCACAATGATTCTCAAGCCTGAGAAGCCGGAGCATGACGTCATATCCTACCGGGCGAATAGTCTTCTGCCTTCTGTATCGAAGGTTCTAGAACGACTGATCGCTTCTCGACTTGCTGAGAGTATGGACCGTGGAAAAACGATTCCCCAGCCATCAATTTGGATTTCGCACTAGGCACAGTACCATTGAGCAGGTGCATCGCGTGGCGGACCATATTTTCAAAGCTTTCGATGAGAAGGAATACTGCAACGGAGTTTTCCTGGACATCCAGCAGGCCTTTGACAGAGTATGGCATCCTGGACTACTGGCCAAGATGAAGACTGCACTGCCCGCCAACATATTCTACCTTCCGCGCACTTTCATTGAGGAAAGAGAATTCTTTGGCCAAACTCGCGATCAACACTCTGCCATCAAAAAAGTCAGAGCTGGAGTGCCCCAGGGAAGTGTCCTCGCACCACTGCTCTACTCCATCTTTGCCGCAGACAGGATAATGGTTATGACATCAGTATACAGTATCACAGTATCAGTATCAGTATATACATCGGTATACAGCAGTACCTCAACGCATTCGAAAACTGGGCCTGAAGATGGATCTACATTCCGTATTGTCGTGATTTAAAATGCCTGTTATACATTTATTTTTTATTAATTCTTTTGTGTTAACTGTGTATGTTTTGTTTTGCATGACAAAGTATTTTTCTTGTAGGGTTTCTGTTAGCATATTTTTGTTCTCGTCTGGGTAGGGTAGAATTTTGAAAATTGGGGTTTTAATAATTTCGCGTGGGACATGAGAAATTATCAATATTTCGTTCGTATTGGTTTGTAACCAGGTACTAGCTTTTATATTTAATTTTTTTTTAATTTACATGTGACAGTGTATCCTGTTTTAACAATTTTGAGTTGAAAATGCCGAATCTAGTAAGCTGCATGCCTAATTCAATGTATTCTACATATGCAGTGAGCTGTTGGATGTTGAAAATAAGAATTTCTCTTCTCCTTTGTCAATTTGACTTAGGCTGTTTATGCTTTCAATTCCTTTGATTTTCCCAGATTTAATTCGTTAACCTGTATACTGTTTTCGGCTATGTTATTAATTTTGGTTTCTAGTTCTTCCCTATCTTGTTGGTTTAAGATACCAAATATATATTTTAAAGCTGTTCCAACGAAATTTAAAATTCCTCTTTTACTTCTTTTGTCAATTCTAATTTCGTTCATTTCTCTATTTTTCCTATTAAATATAGAATTTGTGTTAAAGTCTCCAATTCTTCGGCTTGTTTTAATACATTTTTATACGTTAATTCGGTTTTGGTTTTGTTTACTGTGAGGTAATAATACTCGTAATTGACGGGTAAATCTAAAGTGCCTGTTTTGAAAATCAAAAAACCATTTTTAGCTGGATTAATTTCTAGACTTTGACTTTGTGCATAACATATAAGATAATTAGAATTTACAAAAAATTTCGACGGGGTAAGTTGGGTTGTCAGTCATTGTGCACCTGGAACTATTATATTTACTTATATAAGTTTGTTTGTTATCTATTGGAGTTATTTATCCTGTTTTCTTGAAAGATTTGGTTGTTTTGGACTTGACCAATGGGGCTTGTCTGTATCTAGTATCTACGTCGAATTTATTACGATTTTAATTCAGTTTTTCTATTCGATTTATTTTGTGTTCTTGTGTGTTGTATTCTGAAGTTTCTGCAAAAATGAAAATGTCTGCTGGTGTTCTACTAGTTGTTTTGTTTTATGGTTATAAGTATAAAGGATTGTTTCGAATTTTGTAAGTTTATTTTCAGTACTATCTTCGCTATGTATAATTCTTAGTTTTTCATTAGCAGTTTTATGAAATCTCTCAACATCAGTAATTCCATTTTTGTTTGTGTTTATATTTATTATTACGCATTCGGATTTTAACCAGAGTTGTAGTGCTGCGCACTTGAATGCTGAATCTTTGTCTGCTTTTATTTCTGTTGGTTTTCCCATTTCATTGAAAATTCTGAGTATAGCTCTTTTTGTTTCTAACCAATCTCTACTCTTGATTTCTATTAATACTGCATACTTAGAGTATATATCTATACAAGACAGAAATTGTTTATTATCTATCGTAGAAATCCATGACATATTTTTATCTAGTGTTAAGTGTTTCAGGAGTTACTTCGAATGCTTGTTTTGTATCTCTATGTTCTGTTTTGGCAATGTTACAAATTTCGCAATCATTAATAATATTTTGAATTAACTTTTGAAAATCAGGATATTCAAATTTTTATTTGAAAATTAACGTAAGGTTTTCTATTCCTGGGTGTAATAATTCTCTGTGAGTTTTTATAACAATTTCTTTGAATTCTGCATATGTTTGGATGTCTTCTAGTTTCTTGCTAGTTTTCATGACATTTGTTAAATTATTTGGGCTGATTATTTCTAAATAAGCATTCTGAAAAATTAGGCAGTCTGCTTCATTTGGTAAATTAAATTTTTCTTTGTGCATAAATATTCTTTAATTTATGGTTACTTGATTTTGTACCATAAGCCAGGGTTAGATATTTCTAATCCTGTGGTCAGTTCACGTCGACTGACAAATAATTAAACAGACGTGCAATTTCTATAATTACCAAAATACAATATTTATTTAAATTTAAGGGAGTGCGCGTGCACTATTTGCCGACGATCAGAAGAAGAAAGAGGAAGAAGCTTCTGTGCGACCATATTAGGTGAACTTACAAAATACTTAAAATTTTCGATTAAAATAGCGTTAATGGTGTTCCGCTAGACTATCGCCACAAATTAGTCATTTATTTGTACTAAATTATTGTTTTTATGAAAATAGTTTATTAATTGGACGTCGTTTGAGTCGCTTTTTATAAACTCTATTTGCTTGTAATAATAATTGAGTGATCTCTCTGTTATGGAAATATTGTATATTGTATTGCTGCTAAGGTTGGTATTGAATTTCACCTAGAACGTTTTCTTCGATTTTTACTCTTGGTTTCTTTTCCTAGTAAATATTTAATTGTGTAATCAAACTCATTTAGTTTGATTATCCATCTCTGTAATTTCATATTTGATTCTTTTGTATTATTAAGCTATACTAATGGTCTATGGCCACTTAAGATTTCGAATTTTCTTCCGAAGAGATATGATTTGAAATATTTAGTTGCCCATACTATTGCTAATAATTCTTTCTCTATGGCTGAGTAATTAATTTCATGTTTGTTAAGCGTTCTGCTCGCATAACAAATGGGTTTATGATCCTGTGAGACGACAGTTCCTATAGCTATGTTACTCGCATCTGTGGTTAGTGAAAACGGTTTGTTGAAGTTAGGGTTATTAGTAATTTTAAGTTCGGGATGAACTTTTTATAAAATCCACAAAGTCCCAGAAATGATTTTATTTCTTTCATTGTCGTTGGTATTGGAAACTGTACAATGGCTTTGATTTTATCAGGGTTTGGTTTGATATAGTGATGTTAATCCGAAATGAACATCGATTTTTTATATCGGATTAGAAATCCTGTTGATAATCTTCGATGTGACGATACATCGAAAATAAGATTATCGAGTTAAAATTGGAAAATAGTGCTGTTGTTAACATCGATTCATCGATGTTTCGATATTTTTTTAACATCAATAACGAAAAGTTCGCTTTCTTTTAGTCGGTTTCAGATTAAACTTAAAGATTCGAAAAGGGCCAATATATTTATAGCAATCGATTGAGGTGCATCAGAATATCGTAAAAATGATTATCGAGTTAAAATTGCAAAAAATCGCTGCTCCTAACATCGATACATCGAAATTTCGATTTTTTTAACATCACTAGTTTGATACCTCCAGTTGAAATGGTGTGACCGAGTCAATAACTAATCAAAATTTTTGTTTTCCCGAAGCGTCACTTTTCTTTTGGACAATCCAAATGGGTGAGCAATATGGAAATTTGGATTTTCGTACCTTGTTTTAACATTTTATTGATTTGTTCGTTGACTTCTTGGCTAAAGGATTGAGGATATTTGTAAGCTCGCTTATAAATAGGATTTTCATGTTTAGTTTGAATGACGTGTTTTATTGTACTGAACAACTGGGTATTCAAATAAAACTTTTTTCAATTATTTTTTTTTTTTTGGGAATCGTTCCTTATTACTCGGATATATGGGTTTCTGAACTTTGCTCTTATGTGTCCATTTTGAATTGACCACTTGTGCTTTCACGTTGTCGTTTAACTGGTTACTTTGGTGAGTTGGAAGAATGTGGTTGTTGTTGGAAATTCATTAGGTTTTGTATTCTACCTTGACATAAATTCTTTTGGAATTCTTGAAATGTTTGTCTTACATCTTTAGTTGGGTACAGTTGCATGATCAAATCGATTTTTCTGATAAATGAGCTGAGTGTTTCTGATGCTCCATCGAAAGCTGGCACCTGGCTTATTTGGCACAAGGCTTGGTTAAGGTGTTGCTCCGATAGCTCCAGGACTGCTGTTGGTGATGACATCTTCGGTTCTTTGTTTATGTATTTGTTGATTGGAGCTTGACATTAAAATGCCTAGCAAATTTCTTCATTTAAATTGTCAAGGAGTGGCGAGTTGGGGGAGATGATGTGTGCAAGGGGCAGCGTTGTTGCCCTGCTGCAGGAATCCTACGTGACTGATGGTCGTGGACATGGATTGCCCGCATGTATGCGGGGTATTTTATCCCCTGAACCCATTGAAAATGGGTAAAAGGGTATACTGGTTTTGTGCAAATGTATGTAACAAGCAGAAGGAAGCATGGAAGAAGTTATCTTGTATGTTAATTGTTAATTGTGTATGTTCACGAAAACTTGTCATTTGACAGAATCCCTTATTAATTCTTCGTGAATAATTTTGAACAAGTAAGATGCCTCTATATGGATGGGCCCGACCGGGAAATACCTTGAACCCAGCGGCGAGCTGTTATATACATTTAATATATTTTGCATTCATACACACATTCACAAAGTCACCCATACACAAACACACAAACGCACGCAGCAAACTGAGCACTTTACACGTTGGCTGCGCTTGGCCCGATTATGGAAAATTAATTCTTGAATAACTTCTAAAGTATGATCGCTGTGAAACTTTCAGTGTTTAATAAGAGCATATAAATCTATGTACGACACAAAGCGCTGTCTGTAGTATTTGTTTTGCGTTTTCTTCAAACTCCGAAACATTCATAATCTGCGTATTACTTACGACCATATAATAAATTAAATTTGATGGATCTAGCTTGTATAGTCCCGAGATATGCCAAGAAAACCAAGCATTAAAATTTTCATCGATAATAATGAAACTGAGAAAGATATCGAAAAAAAATGAAATACTTGTACTGCGTAGGGATTGAGAGAATCTATAGTCGTTTAGTTTACGTTTCTAGCTTTTGTAGTTTCCGAGATCGCTGCGTTCATACAGACGGACGGACGGACGGATAGGGCTAAAGCTCGTCGTGCTGATCAAGAATTTATGGTCGGAGATGCTTCCTTCTGCCTGTTACATAAATTTGCAGAAAACCATACCCTTTTTACCCATTTTCAATGGGTTCAGGGTATAAAAATAACCTATTTCTCAAATTGCCTCCATTTGCTATAATAATTTGCATACAATATGCACAGTGTATGCTGGAGATAAGCACTCTTCTCAGCCAATGGCGTGCGAGCTCATAGGTTTGCATGTGTGAAATATGCATACACAAGTACACCACAATATGTATGTATGTGTTATTATTGACTTTGGCTGCCGAAAAACTAAGTTTGTTAGTTTACTTGTCCCGACCGCAGGCTATCCTACATTTCTATTTACATATGTATATTTCTTGATGAGTTTGGGTCGGTAGAAAATCTGCATCTGCTAAAACTATTGTAATATTGAAATAATTATTCTTGAATATTACAATTCGTTTAAATGATTAGGATTTTAACGACAGCACCTTTATAAAAAAAACCATAAGTGTATAAATATAAACAAGGGAAATTCGCGGTCGGCGCAAGAAATCTAAGAAAACTATTTTTTCGCCAGCCAAAGCCAGCGGCTCACTTGGTCTATGTTTAGCATTTTACGCTCTTCAAGTTGTAAGAGCGCAAGGGTTCCGATCTCCTTGTCAGGCACTCCCATCTTAAACACTCCAACTTGTTCTGTTTCTGTGCGCTTGTTGTGTGAGTAAGAATTTTTCGTGTGTGTGTGTGTGCCAGTGGCGTAGACAGGAGGGGGAAGGGATATTTCTGAAAGCAAAACAGCAATCTTCCAAATATTCTTGTCTTTCTATTCATATTGAAAACCGTAGTGGCCTTACAGTAGCTTATAAAAGATGTTCATGTGATATTATTTGTAATAATGTATGATAAAGTTAAAAACTATCAACCCTATTATTTTTGATTAGCCCTGGCTGCGTTGCACTCCAGCTAAGAAAAACACGACATATATACACTAGCCCTCTCAAAAAAAAATTCTGCCTACGCCACTGGTGTGCGCTAACCCGAAAATTGCTTTATTGCCTTTCGTGTATGTGTGAGTGTTCTTATCTCGTGTAGATTGTACAGAAGTTGGCTGAAAATGTCTTTTTATACCCTGTACCCATTGAAAATGGGTAAAAAGGGTATAATGGTTTTGTGCAAATGTATGTAACAGGCAGAAGGAAGCATCTCCGACCCCATAAAGTATATATATTCTTGATCAGGACGACGAGCCGCGTCGATTCCAGTTGGAAAATAGTGCTGTTGTTAACATCGATTCATCGATGTTTCGATAGTTTTTTAACATCAAGAACGAAAAGTTCGCTTTCTTTTAGTCGGTTTCAGATTAAACTTAAATATTCGAAAAGGGCCAATATATTTATAACAACCGATTGAGGTGCATCGGAATATCGTAAAAATGATTATCGAGTTGAAATTGCAAAAAATCGCTGCTCTTAACATCGATACATCGATATTTAGATTTTTTTCAACATCACTAGTCTGATACCTTCAGTTGAAATGGTGTGACCGAGTCAATAACTAATCAAAATTTTTGTTTTCCCGAAGCGTCACTTTTCTTTGGGACAATCCAAATGGGTGAGCAATATGGAAATTTGGATTTTCGTACCTTGTTTTAACATTTCATTAATTTGTTTATTGACTTCTTGGTTAAAGGATTGAGGATATTTGTAAGCTCGCTTATAAATAGGATTTTCATGTTTAGTTTGAATGACGTGTTTTATTGTACTGAACAACTGGGTATTCAAATAAAACTTTTTTCAATTATTTTATTTTTTTTTTGAGAATCGTTCCTTATTACTCGGATATATGGGTTTCTGAACTTTGCTCTTGTGTGTCCATTTTGAATTGACTACTTGTGCTTTCACGTTGTCGTTTAACTGGTTAGTTTGGTGAGTTGGAAGAATGTGGTTGTTGTTGGAAATTCATTAGGTTTTGTATTCTACCTTGACATAAATTCTTTTGGAATTCTTGAAATGTTTGTCTTACATCTTTAGTTGGGTACAGTTGCATGATCAAATCGATTTTTCTGATAAATGAGCTGAGTGTTTCTGATGCTCCATCGAAAGCTGGCACCTGGCTTATTTGGCACAAGGCTTGGTTAAGGTGTTGCTCCGATAACTCCAGGACTGCTGTTGGTGATGACATCTTGGGTTCTTTGTTTATGTATTTGTTGATTGGAGATTTTTGGTTTTAAATTTTGGTTGGTGTTGATTGGAGGTTTTAAATTTTTCCACAATTATGATTATGTTTTAATGTTTGTTTCAACCTGGGCCATTAGTCGTCCTTTAATGGTTATTGAAGTTCAAGTATCGTTGTATATTGAGAACTATACGTAGCGGTCGCACTTCTATTTCGTGAGCTACACAATGTAAAGAACTTTCTACGTGATTCTTTTGCGGATATGTATTAAACACTGATTATCAGAAATGCTCAAGACACTCTGATATATGATCTGGGATTGCAATTATCACTCAGTCACTGTTTACAAATCCTACCGGCTGCGCCAATTACATTTTGAGCGGCTATATTTGTTAAAAAATATAATTGTTATTTAACTATAAACTCAAAAGGAGTTTCATTTTGTTCATCCTACTGATAAGTTCGTTTGAATTTAGTTTATAGTTAAAAAATTATATATATTTTTAACAATTATAGCCGAGTAAAGTATATATATTTTTGATCAGGACGACGAGCTGAGTCGATTTAGACATGTCCGTCCATCCGTCTGTATGAACGCAGCGATTTTGGAAACTACGAAAGCTAGAAACCTAAACTAAACGACAATAGATTCTCCTAATCAATACGCAGTTCAAGTTTATCATTTTTTTTTCGATATCTTGCTCCGTTTCATTATTTTTACTATCGCAAAACGACAACCTTCCAAATACTCTTGTCATCTCTCTCTCTAATAACCGAAGTGGCCTTACAGTAGTTTATAAAAGATATTCATGTGATATTATTTTAATTCAAAGTGTATGATATAGTTAAAAACTATCAACGTAACTATATTTTATTGGGCTTGGCTGATATGGCCTCCGGCTATGACGAACACGACATGCATACACTAGCCTCTCAAATAGAAATCCTGCCTACGCCACTGGTGTGCGCTAATCCGAAAATTGCTTTATTGCCTTTCGTGTGTGTGTGAGTGCTCTTATCTCGTGTAGATTGTAGAGAAATTGGCTGAAAATGTCTTTTTATTATATAACAGGCAGGAAACATCTCCGACCCCATAAAGTATATATATTCTTGATCTTCTGGCCGTTAATAACAAGCCAGAGACTTGAAATTTTAAATATATTCTCGTGTATACCCTCGCAAGATAAAGTGTTAAGGGTTTCGGGTTGTGCCCACGGTGGGCGTGGCAATTCGATTAAATCAATATATCTTGCTCACTTTTAAAGCTCGATACATAAAACAAATACGCTCGTTAAAAGCATTGTGCAGAAGGCCCTTCGTTATTGTCTTCATCTCCTCAATCGGAGTTCCACTCCGCTTCAATGGTACCGAGTTGCTCGCCGAAACCGAGGCAACTGGCACCTCAACGGGGGGAATTCCACCATCCACAGTGCTTACGCTCGCAACGGAGCCAAACGGCTAAGGCACAGCAAACACCTGAGCCTCCGCATCCGCATCGATGACCCCACGCGGAAAACTGCTGTCGCGCATGGAACCAGCCACATACACACTCCCAGAGCAAACAGCAGTCTCCGAGGTTGCCCTCCTCAACTGCTGCTTGCTCACCGCCCTTTCCGTCTTACCTCGACGTTTAGCGACGCATCAGAGGCGCACGACGCACACCCGCTCAGGCCCCTTCACAATCGGCTTCTTCTTCCGTGGCGGCATCAGCCTGCAGGATGTCTGATATT
>JAWNLD010000134.1:0-12284 GCA_035041545.1 Drosophila colorata
TATATTAATCAATATTTATAAATATATATAAATATTTACCTAACTAAAATCTATAATCATTTAATTTACAAACTAAAGCGCAAGTCTGTAGTATTGGATTTGCGAAGTTTGGGGGAGGTATCCAAAATCCCAAATATTCATAATCTGCGTATTCTTTACGAGAACCTATAAAACCACAAAAATGTTGTTGCTTAGCTTCAATGGTTCTTGAGATAGCTCAAAAAATCGGGTAAAAAAACCAATAAACACTGTTCATAAGAAAACGGGGCAAGGTATCGTTCATTTGAAATAAACTTGATCTGCGTATGATATATACGAACCTAAAAACTCCAAGATCAGCTCTCTAGCCATTGTAGTCTTTGAAATCGGCACGTTCATACAGACAGACGGATCGACAGACGGACCGACGGACAGACAGACGGGCATGGCTAGATCGACTCGGCTATTGACGCTGATCAACAATATCTATATACTTTCTGGGGTCGGAGATGCCTCATTCTGCCTGTTACATACATTTGCACAAAACCATTATACCCTTTTTACCCTTTTTCAATGGGTTCTTATTAAGCACTGAAAATTTCATAACGACCATACTCTCAGTTTAGAAGTTATTCAAGAATTCGTTTTCCATAGTGGGGCCAAGCGCAGCCGATGTATAAAGTGCGCAGCTTGCTGCGTGCGTTTGTGTGTATGTGTGTGTGTGACTTTGTGAATGTGGTTTAAATGAATGAAGCACCTCGCCGCTGGGTATCTCCTAGTCACGCACACCCGACTAGAGCCATCTTACTTCTTTGTTTTTGCATTTGCTTTGTTCGGTTTGTATGATCGGCTTATTCTATCGCTGCGCAGTAAAAAAAAATATATTGCCATGCTCTTTACGCATATATGTAGATCTCTTTCCGCCGCTTCCGAGAGTGTGCGGACATGTATGTACATGTTGTTGTTTTTGTGCAAGAAAAGAAGCAGAAATAAAGAGCAGAGAAGACGCGTTGCTGCGTCAAAGTTAGTTGAATTTCCGCAGTGCAAGTGAAAGGATGTGTTAAGGGAACATCTCAGTATGAAGGCAAATAAACAACAACAATAAGTAAGTACACCTCATATGAGTAAGTACAAGACATATTGTAAACATTATAATGTAACAAAATAAAAATAAACATAATAACTATTATTTTTTAAAGAAAAAGGAAAATAGGTTAGTGCCACTTTTATGTACATAATAATAAATATTATTGTTTAAAGGAAAAGAGGTAAGTGCTAATTGTGAATTTATCCATTATTTAGATAATATGTATGTATGAAACATGTAAGAAAATGCATTGATTTAAATTTTTATTATTTATGTATTTATATTACATTTGCTTTGTTCGGTTTGTATGATCGGCTTATTCTATCGCTGCGCAGTAAAAAAAATATATTGCCTTGCTCTTTACGCATATATGTAGATCTCTTTCCGCCGCTTCCGAGAGTGTAGGGACATGTATGTACATGTTGTTGTTTTTGTGCAAGAAAAGAAGCAGAAATAAAGAGCAGAGAAGACGCGTTGCTGCGTCAAAGTTAGTTGAATTTCCGCAGTGCAAATGAAAGGATGTGTTAAGGGAACATCTCAGTATGAAGCCAAATAAACAACAACAATAAGTAAGTACACCTCAAATGAGTAAGTACAAGACATATTGTAAACATTATAATGTAACAAAACAAAAATAAACATAATAACTATTATTTTTTAAAGAAAAAGGAAAATAGGTTAGTGCCAATTTTATGTACATAATAATAAATATTGTTTTTTTAAAGGAAAAGAGGTAAGTGCTAATTGTGAATTTATCCATTATTAAGATAATATGTATGTATGAAACATGTAAGAAAATGCATTAATTTAAATTTTTATTATTTATGTATTTATATTGCATATATTTTTACACATATTTCTTTATTTTTTTTTTTTTTTGTAGGCAGTACATACTACAATATCAGCAAGTTACTTATAATATAATTGCAGACTCCCTTTCGATGTCATATGTATCGAAACCCATAGGAAAATTAAGATAATAAATAAATAATATTGAATAATCATTGGTTTTTTCATTAGCGGGCATATAGTATGTAAAACATTTTTTCAGTACAGTAGCCGGCAAAGCAGGCCCATGATACTCTCCTATTCCCCAGGAGTGAGGAAGGGACAGCGCTGTCCCTTTCTCTATCCACCGGGGGAACGCAATAAGGTGCGCGTGGTATATTACCCCATGCTACTCTTTTATCCCCTAGTGGTGCAATGCCGTTTCGATTGGCCACTCGCCCAACCCCTGGTGATGCAACGTCGTGCCAATTCACCACTCACTCGATACCCAAGGGTTTATCGCCGTACCAATAGCCTAACGAAATACGATCGGCGCTGTGCCTCTTTTGTTCTCGCCAAGGGCATAGAGAAAGAGGCAGACTTGCCGCCTGTCCTATACCCCGTCCTATGACGTCCAACGTTAAACGTCCCAGTATAACACATTGGCAAGGGTTTGACGAAGGACCGGTTCGTAGCACCGCGGACTGGAGATTTCTCCAGACACCGTGCCCCGAACTGCAGGGTTGCTGCTGAAGCTTGGTGGTAGAGGTGTTGCCTGGCGCGTTACCAAACGCGGGTTCGAATCTCGCTGTGTGAACGGGGATTTTGTACTGTTTATTTAAATTTTTATTTTATTTTATTTTTAATTTATTTGTATACCCTGAACCCATTGAAAATGGGTGAAAAGGGTACAATGATTTTGTGCTAATGTATGTAACTAAACGACTATAGATTCTCCTAATCCATACGCAGTACAAGTTTATCATTTTTCTTCGATATCTTACTCCGTTTCATTATTATCGATAAAAATCGATTTTAAGACTTGGTTTTCTTGGCATATCTCGGAGACTATAAGAGCTAAAGCCATCAAATTTAGTTTATTATGTGCTCGTAAGGGATACGCAGATTATGAATATTTCAGACTTTGGATATCTCCCGCATTCGCCCGCCATATCAAAAAAACGCAAATCAAATACTACAGACTTGCGGTTTTGTTTGTACATAAATTTGGATGTTCTCATTAAGCACTAAAAATTTCATAACGACAATTATCTTAGTTTAGAAGTTATTCAAGAATTCATTTTCCACAGTGGGGCCAAGCGCAGCCGATGTGTTAAGTGCGCAGCTTGCTACGTGCGTTTGTGTGTGTGTGACTTTGTGAATGTGTGTATGAACGAAAAGAGGTTTAAATGTGTGTAACGGCTCGCCGCTGGGATCAGTGTCGAAGAATTTAAATTAATGA
The DNA here is from genome assembly GCA_035041545.1 of Drosophila colorata. Taxonomy (NCBI): domain Eukaryota; kingdom Metazoa; phylum Arthropoda; class Insecta; order Diptera; family Drosophilidae; genus Drosophila; species Drosophila colorata. Next base: position 3,297 of record JAWNLD010000134.1, read on the forward strand.
TGTCACACTTCTTTTTACAATCACGTTTTGGAAGTGAGTCTCTTATTTACACACCTCTGTAATTATTAATATGCTTGCGAGCAAAATTCATAATACCAATGTTGGAAAGTATAAGTCTTTTTGAAGAGTTGATATGCCGTATCCCTGTTGGTATGGCTAGATATACAGACCATTGCCTAAAGCAATTGCTTCTCTGATTATAATCGTCCACGAAGGGAAACTAGTATATTGGGTTTGTGCAATTTCCGTAATGCTGTCCGTCCGTTTGTCCGTCTGTCCGTATGAACGCAATTTTTTCGCCGGTATTGAAGCTAGAGACTTGAAATATTGGATATATACTCGTGTTTACCCTCGTCAGATAAAGTGTTACGGGTTTCGGGATGCGCCCACTGGGGGCGTGACAATTCGATTAAATCTATATACCTCCCTCACTTTTGAAGCTAGATGCATAAAATGTACACCGACAGATTGCTGATAACCTCCTCTAAAGATCGCAACCATTTTTTAGCTACGCCCACTACCGCGCCCACAATATCCAAAACTCGATATGTGCATCACATCAATGATAGTAAAGCAATATTGTTATCGCCATTTATTGCATATTTTCGGTAATTATTTTTGTTTGGTTATCATTGCTTACAGAGGCTGACTGCTACTTAGAATTTGCATGCGGTTGATTGTTGATTGATTTTGCACTTGTCGTCCATGTAACTGAGTTGAGTTTTGTTACAACGTGATCATCTAGTAGTGCAGTGGTGCAGTATAAAATGCAGCTAAATTTATTATTTTTAATTATTCGCATTCTCTGTCAAGTATATATATACATACACACATAAATATACATATATTTAGTAAAAGTCCTTTACATTAATACAAATTCAACTGTTATCCCACATAACATAAAAAAAAAAAAATATTTTTACATAAGTAGAATATATATATATATATGTACTACTTATTCTACTTATGTAAAAATATTTTTTTATTTTATGTTATGTGGGATAACAGTTAAATTTGTATTAATGTAAAGGACTTTTACTAAATATATGTATATTTATATGTGTATGTATATATATACTTGACAGAGAATGCGAATAATTAAAAATAATAAATTTAGCTGCATTTTATACTGCACCACTGCACTACTAGATGATCACGCTGTAACAAAACTCAACTCAGTTACATGGACGACAAGTGCAAAATCAATCAACAATCAACCGCATGCAAATTCTAACAATTTGAAATAGTGTAGCAGTCAGCCTCTGTAAGCAATGACAACCAAACAAAAATAATTACCGAAAATATGCAATAAATGGCGATAACAATATTGCTTTACTATCATTGATGTGATGCACATATCGAGTTTTGGATATTGTGGGCGCGGTAGTGGGCGTAGCTAAAAAATGGTTGCGATCTTTAGAGGAGGTTGTCAGCAATCTGTCGGTGTACATTTTATGCATCTAGCTTCAAAAGTGGGGGAGGTATGTAGATTTAATCGAATTGTCACGCCCCCAGTGGGCGCATCCCAAAACCTGTAACACTTTATCTGACGAGAGTAAACACGAGTATATATCCAATATTTGAAATCTCTAGCTTCAATACCGGCGAAAAAATTGCGTTCATACGGACAGACGGACAAACGGACGGAGAGCATTACGGAAATTGCACAAACCCAATATACTAGTTTCACTTCGTGGACGATTATAATCAGAGAAGCAATTGCGTTAGGCAATGGTCTGTATATCTAGCCATACCAACAAGGATACGGCATATCAACTCTTCAAAAAGACTTATACTTTCCAACATTGGTATTATGAATTTTGCTCGCAAGCATATTAATAATTACAGAGGTGTATAAACAAGAGACTCACTTCCAAAACGTGATTGTAAAAAGAAGGTGATATCATTAATTTAAATTCTTCGACACTGATCTCAGCGGCGAGCTGTTACACACATTTAAACCTCTTTTCGTTCATACACACATTCACAAAGTCACACACACACAAACGCACGCAGCAAGCTGCGCACACATCGGCTGCTTGGCCCCACTGTGGAAAATGAAAAATTCTTGAATAACTTCTAAACTAAGAGAATTGTCGTTATGAAATTTTTAGTGCTTAATGAGAATATCCAAATTTATGTACAAACAAAAGCGCAAGTCTGTAGTATTTGATTTGCGTTTTTTTGATATGGCGAGCGAATGCGGGAGATATCCAAAGTCTGAAATCTTCATAATCTGCATATCCCTTACGATCACATAATAAACTAAATTTGATGGCTTTAGCTCTTATAGTCTCCGAGATATGCCAAGAAATTCAAGTCTTAAAATCGATTTTTATCGATAATAATGAAACGGAGTAAGATATCGAAGAAAAATGATAAACTTTTACTGCGTATGGATTAGGAGAATCTATAGTCGTTTAGTTTAGGTTTCTAGCTCTTGTAGTTTCCGAGATCGCTGCCTTCATAGAGACTGACAGACGGACGGACGGACAGAGAAACGGACGGACGGACGGACAGACGGACATGGCTAAATCGACTGAACTCGTCGTCCTGATCAAGAATAGAGATGCTCCCTTCTGCCTGTTACATACATTAGCACAAAACCATTGTACCTTTTTACCCATTTTCAATGGGTTCAAATAAATTAAAAATAAAATAAAATAAAAATTTAAATAAACAGTACAAAATCCCCGTTCACACAGCGAGATTCGAACCCGCGTTTGGTAACGCGCCAGGCAACACCTCTACCACCAAGCTACAGCAGCAACCCTGCGGTTCGCGGTGCTACGAACCGGTCCTTCGTTAAACCCTTGCCAATGCGATATACTGGGACGTTTAACGTTGGACGTCATAGGACGGGGTATAGAACAGGCGGCAAGTCTGCCTCTTTCTCTATGCCCTTGGCGAGAACAAAAGAGGCACAGCGCCGATCGTGTTTCGTTAGGCTATTGGTACGGCGATAAACCCTTGGGTATCGAGTGAGTGGTGAATTGGCACGACGTTGCATCACCAGGGGTTATTGCACCACTAGGGGATAAAAGAGTAGCACCTTATTGCGTTCCCCCGGTGGATAGAGAAAGGGACAGCGCTGTCCCTTCCTCACTCCTGGGGAATAGGAGAGTATCATGGGCCTGCTTTGCCGGCTACTGTACTGAAAAAATGTTTTACATACTATATGCCCGCTAATGAAAAAACCAATGATTATTCAATATTATTTATTTATTATCTTAATTTTCCTATGGGTTTCGATACATATGACATCGAAAGGGAGTCTGCAATTATATTATAAGTAACTTGCTGATATTGTAGTATGTACTGCCTACAAAAAAAAAAAACAAAAATAAAAAAATATGTGTAAATATATATGCAATATAAATACATAAATAATAAAAATTTAAATTAATGCATTTTCTTACATGTTTCATACATACATATTATCTAAATAATGGATAAATTCACAATTAGCACTTACCTCTTTTCCTTTAAACAATAATATTTATTATTATGTACATAAAATTGGCACTAACCTATTTTCCTTTTTCTTTAAAAAATAATAGTTATTATGTTTATTTTTGTTTTGTTACATTATAATGTTTACAATATCTCTTGTACTTACTCATTTGAGGTGTACTTACTTATTGTTGTTTATTTGGCTTCATACTGAAATGTTCCCTTAACACATCCTTTCACTTGCACTGCGGAAATTCAACTAACTTTGACGCAGCAACGCGTCTTCTCTGCTCTTTATATCTGCTTCTTTTCTTGCACAAAAACAACAACATGTACATACATGTCCGCACACTCTCGGAAGCGGCGGAAAGAGATCTACATATATGCGTAAAGAGCAAGGCAATATATTTTTTTTACTGCGCAGCGATAGAATAAGCCGATCATACAAACCGAACAAAGCAAATGCAAAAACAAAGAAGTAAGATGGCTCTAGTCGGGTGTGCGTGACTAGGAGATACCCAGCGGCGAGGTGCTTCATACATTTAAACCACATTCACAAAGTCACACACACACATACACACAAACGCACGCAGCAAGCTGCGCACTTTACACATCGGCTGCGCTTGGCCCCACTATGGAAAACGATTTCTTGAATAACTTCTAAAATGAGAGTATGGTCGCTATGAAATTTTCAGTGCTTAATAAGAACCCATTGAAAAAGGGCAAAAAGGGTATAATGGTTTTGTGCAAATGTATGTAACAGGCAGAATGAGGCATCTCCGACCCCAGAAAGTATATAGATATTGTTGATCAGCGTCAATGGCCGAGTCGATCTAGCCATGCCTGTCTGTCCGTCGGTCCGTCTGTCGATCCTTCTGTCTGTATGAACGTGCCGATTTCAGAGACTACAATGGCTAGAGAACTGATCTTGGAGTTTTTAGGTTCGTATATATCATACGCAGATCAAGTTCATTTCAAATGAACGATACCTTGCCCCGTTTTCTTATGAACAGTGTTTATTGGTTTTTTTACCCGATTTTTTGAGAATATCTCAAGAACCATTGAAGCTAAGCAACAAAATTTTTGTGGTTTTATAGGTTCTCGTAAAGAATACGCAGATTATGAATATTTGGGATTATGGATACCTCCCCCAAACTTCGCAAATCCAGTACTACAGACTTGCGCTTTAGTTTGTAAATTAAATGATTATAGATTTTAGTTAGGTAAATGTTATATTTATTAATATATTTATTATTGTTTACAACATAGCTGAATCGAGCAGTCTATGAAGGAGTTAATTAGCGCTTGGACTTGCAGAGCTGAGTCAGCGTCTGTGCTGGAGTCAAACCGAATCGCGTTAACTTATGTTAACTACTCACCCCTCAAGTCGAGGCCGCCCTCGGCCGACCCTATCTCAGCGATCACCTCGTTCATCCTTCGAGCCGTGGCCTTCTTTTTCATGATCTGCCGATAGGTTAAACCGATGCCAAAGACAATGCCACAGCTTATGCCAAGGAGAAGCAACAGTATGATCGAGTTGATGTTACCAATTTCATCCCTGACTTCTTGTATCGTCTCCAGATTACGTTCATTGAGCCGATGAAGGTAAGGGAGACTGAGGATGTCCTGATGGCCTGTGACGTTTAGTAGAGGGGAAGCTGCGATGCCTGGGAACCGGTTCTGCACGCTGTTGCGCTTGATGTATCTCGCTCCGTTTATAGTGACCCAATTGTTGAAGATGATTAATTGTGTGCCACGCACCCAGGACTCGGTGCCGTTATCTACGCAGATTGCCGCCGCTGCATCATTGATGATGACAATTCCATCGTCGACCCACGTGACTGCGTCTAGGTCGCTCGGCTGAAGTTCGCAATGAGCTACACCGCCAGCATGAAGTTCCTTGGCGCATGAGCTGGCTGTTGACCGTTGACAAAATGTCCTTCTTGGGGTGGCTGTGCAGTTTTCCAGCGCGTAGATTTGATCTTGGCATTCGGCGATGATGTTGTTCTTGATTCGCAGCATATGATTTAATTTGGTGTGTTTAATTTTTGGAAAAGAGATTAAAAAATATATCATGTTTGTGGATTGTAGAACTTTGACGGACGAAGCGGACATTAAGTCGGCTATGGGAGTATCTGTGGGCTCTTCAAACCAAACAGATTTTAAGTCTGCGTGGTCTAAGATGTTTGGACTGACAATGTTGGCTTTAGCCAGGGTTATGGCGAGCATTAAGTTCTGCAACTCCATCGACAACATTCTGTTCCTAGCCAAAAGTGTTTCATATAAGTGGCCTGAATCAATTTGCCTGTCTTTTGAGGCTTTTAAAATTTGGTTGACTGTGAGCGTGAGTTGGTTAATCTGATCCTGTACTCTAGTGTTTATCTGCACCTGTCTATTATTTGAATTTATTAAATGGGCTTTATTAAATTTATTTTTTCCAAGTCCCCGGCGTCTGGAGTGGCTGCAACTACCTTCAAAATTGAACCTAGAAAGTCAAGACTCCTAGCAATTCTGTGGTGTGTGCCCAGGGCCTCCAGCATGTCTCTGAGATTTTCTGAGTCTACATTAGGAAGTTTTTCCATGTGTGACTGCGGAAACAAATCACACAGTTTCGCTGTCTCATCCACCATGCGCTCATATTCAGATATGTTCGCTGAATGTCGGACGAAAGCGAATTCCTCCCATACCAAGACCTGGCCGTCGACGATCGGTAATCGAAACGTTGAATAGCCCATCATCGAACTTATTTAACTTATAAATATTATTAAGCAACCTAATACTAAGACCTATCTAAAGCGGGGTGCCAAGTGGTTTAAAACTTATATCTCTAGCAACCTAATATAAAAGAAAAACTGCCAAATGGCACAATAAAAGTTAAAAGTAGAAAAGAAAACACTACTTAAGGTTGTCTTTGTGGACTACCCTCCCCTTAATAAGAACCGTAGTTCCCAGGTCGGCTTCCACGGCTCTTTCTTCACACAAAGGTGTAAGTTTGTTTCCGAGCCTGCGATTAGACTTTACCAAGACTTTCTCTCCTACTTCAAAAACCCTATTTTGTCGGGAGTCATTTTCCCTAGCTCTGAGATTGTCCTGCGCTCTTTTAAGCTTGTTCTGAATATCTACGTAAAAATCCCTTAAGATGGTCTGAGAGCCCTGGGGTACGATGAAGATTCGTCAGTGGCGAGCTGCTGCATTGCGCGTGTGGCCAGAAAGGCTGCTGGCTTAGTGCCGTATGTTACCGTATTCAGTTGGTAGATTTGCAAAGTGTCTGTGGGAGAGTCACGCCATAATATGCACTGGAGCATATTATCTGGAGCAGTAGCCGTACGCAGCAATACATTTGCAAATGTCACCAGTGAGAAAATGGAAAAGGTACGAAAACGTATAAGCGTGTTGAATAGTTTCGCCTGAATTGTCGGACCTGACATAGGGATATTATTCAGCGAAAGTCCAGAAATCGCTGCTGCAGAGCCGTCGAATACAACTCTCAGCTTAGTTGTAGTGCTATCATCCTTCATGATACAATGATGTGCGACGGAAACAGGTGTCAAATGGCCCAGGTGAAGGTATTCTCTGATGAAGGCAGAATATTGTTGCTTGAGACCAGGACTGCGCGACAGCTTTGATTCCAAATTTTCGAAGCGCCGTTTAGCCTGCAGAAAGGAGTCACCTAAAGAGTCAACGCAGCGTTTGATGGGCAACCGAACTGAAAAATTCTCCGTTTTTACTCTCTCTCTCTCGAAGTGCGCTTCTACAATCGAGCTCCTCCTTGGTTGACTTCGAAATTGGCTCAAACACATGCTCAATTTCCCAAAAATCGGCGCACCAATTCGTCCAGCCGAGCGCTGGGTTTGACGCCGCCCGAAGCCCGTTGACTTACTACAAAAGAAGATAGTTTGGGTGCCTGATGACCACCACCAGATAATATCCAGCCAAGTTGAGTTTTTTGCGGCGACAATGGTAATCCCGGTGCAAGCTGAATCTGGCCAAAGCAGAGCAACTCGAAAAAGAGGCCTGCTCCTATGAGCAGATCAATCCGTTGAGGCACGTTGAACGAACAGCAGTATTTACTGAACAGCCAGGCAGATTATCCGTAGTTGTCTGCGCAATGACTGCAGTGATACTTGCTGCAAAATCTAAAGTCCGCGATTTTAGTTGGCATCTCCAATGCCCGAGATGGCAGTTAGAGATTTGGGTTTTCGAAGCTGGAGTTGACGAAATGCAATTGCGACCCTGAATCGTAAAGCGCACGGCACGGTATGATACGGCATATTCGGATAGGCACGATTCCGTACAAGGACAATGGCAGTGGCCAAAAACACAGCATCAGAAGTGGACTAGGAGACACAGGCAAATGGCAAGACGGGAGACATTGCAACCATAGCGTTTGACGACGGCAATTCGAGATGCTGCTACTGTTTCAATGGCTGATACACGATTATAATGCAGCAGAGTGTGGTGCTTCGATTGTGAAGTGCGGCAAGCTCCAGATTTACAATCCCGCATCCAAGTGACCCTTTTCCAGGCAAAAAAAAAAAAAAAAAAAAAAAAATGCCTCTTTGTGACGAGCATTTGGGGAAAGAATTGTAAACGATGGGCAGCTGGGAATAGTGGTCTACTCCCTGCAAAGAACACAGCGAATGGCCAAGGTGCTTGAGGCGACAAATTATCGTTTGACGTACTATACGGCTCTAATCGACTTGCCAATCTGACCATCTTGCCGCGCCGCTGCGGCATGCTCCACATTTTCCATCGTTCTGCATCGCTTGTTTTGAAATCGCTGGACAAGCATCCACGACGGCAGCTCGTTGATAGGCGAATTCTCCTCACTTGGCTTGTGTTGCCTTATCAAACACAAGGAGCAGGACTTGGAACAATAAACAATCGGCAATTACTTGCGAAGTTACCAGTGATTGCAATTCCGTCTAAGTTCGCCCTACGACAAAACTGTGTTAGCACCCCTCAATGGTGTGGCACAGATGAGTACTCGGATAACATGGTTGGTGGTAGCGCAGTGGTGAGGTCCAGAGGGAATGGGGTCATATCACCCCCCTAAGCCAGGGTATAAAGTGCAGTCAGGGGTAACCGACTGTATACGTACGGAGCCTCGTCGATACCTGGCCGCGTTGAAGAGTACACACAGGCCTTACCGTGTCTATGGGGGCTATGACACGGCGGAGCTTACGTGTACCCGCACACTCGTGGGACCAACTTATGGATTTACAGAAAAAAATAGCAAACAGGCGGGATATGTCCGCAGCGATTGGAAGCGGCGGCTTCCGGACGAAGGTGGCAGATTGACAACGCGCAGGGGCCCCGGCCCTCACTCAAAAGGTGCAGCAGCGACTAAACGGGGCTCGCCCTTATAGGCAAAGCTCCACCGGGAGTGCGGGGGTCTTCGCACCTCAAGTGGCGGCCAAGCGACACCACAGAACGGACGGACGGTAGGAGGTTGGAAAACGGTGCCGAGCACCGCTCAGGCAAGGCCTAAGCGAAGCAGGCTGTAAATGGTATCTCAGGTATCTGGGGAGGGGC
>JAWNLD010000137.1:0-81752 GCA_035041545.1 Drosophila colorata
TGCTGTTGTGTTTGTGCAAAAAAAAAAGCAAAAAACAGAGCAAAGAAGTCGCGTTGCTGCGTCAAAGTTAGTTGAATTTCCGAAGTGCAAGTGAAAAGATGTGTGAAGGGAACAGCTCAGTATGAAGCCAAATAAACAACTACAATAAGTAAGTACACCCAAAATGAGTAAATCCAATAAATATTCTAAGCATTATAATGTAAGAAAACAAAAATAAACATAATAATAATTATTATTATTTTTTAAAGAACAAGAGGTTAGTGCCAATTGTATGTACATAATAAAAATTTTTATTTTTTAAAGGAAATTGTGAATTTATCCATTATTTAGATTATATGTACGTATGAACAAACATGTAAGAACAAGTATTCATTTTCATTTTTATTATTTATGTTTTTATATTGCATATATATTAAAACATATTTATTTTCATGTCTCTTTTTTACAGACAGTAGATATGTTGAAATCCACAATTTCGGCAATTTACTTATAATATAATTGCAGACTCCTTTTGATGTCATATGTATTGAAACACATAGAAACATTAAGAGAATAAATATATAGTATTAAATAATCATTGGTTTTTTCATTAGTGGGCATATAGTATGTAAAACATTTTTTCAGTACAGTAGCCGGCAAGCAGGGGAAAGCCCATGATACTCTTCTATCCCCAGGGGCGCCCCGCCGTCCCAATCGACCACTCGTCTGACCCCTGGTGGATAGAGGAAGGGACAGCGCAGTCCCTTTTCCCTTTCCCTTTCTTGCTTAATCATTGGATTGGCGATTTTAGCGAAGTTCAGAATTAACTTTCTATAAAATCCACAAAGTCCAAGATGATTTTATTTAGTTCGTAGTCTTTAATTTTGGAAACTGAACAATGATTTTGATTTTAACAGGCTTTTATTGTATTCTGTCGATATGACCGAGAAATTCTGTATTCGTTCTCTTAAATTCACATTAATCTAACTGCAGCTTTAAATTTGCTTCTCGCAGATTTGCGAGTGAGGTGGGTGGCATTTTGCCTGGTTCCGCGCGATAACAAGCCCTTGCTTGGTATCGTTGGGCCACTTGAAGGTACTATGTATATATATGTTTATGTCTTGAAGCACAAGAAGCAGTGCGCCGAAAATTGAAATTTTCCAGTTTTCGGTTATTATGTTATGTGAAATTTGTAAAGTGTTTTGGCACTTTGGCATGAAGTACTGGGATAAGAAAAGGTTCTCAGGATGAGAATGCACGCACACTTATTCATATGTGATTAAGTATATGTATTTTTGTGATTGTGTGCAGATGGTTTGTCGGCTGCCTACTCGATGGTTTTGGTTGTATTTGTCAGTACTTGGTACAGAACGCGGTCTTTGGTATGGAGCCGGGATCCACTTGGATCTAGTGGAAGCCTTTAGCTAAATCAATGGTTGTGATATTGGCTTTTGCCTAGCATATCCAATATGTCATCCATTACGGGTATTGGGTATTTATCGTTAACGGTAATTTCGTTGTCATTTCGATAATCAATTACTTATCAACATTTTTGTTTTCCCGAAGCTTTTCTTTGAAACAATCCAAATGGGAGAGCAAACTTGGGCTGTGGATTTTTGTATAATGCCTTGTTTTTGCATTTTATTGATTTCGTCACTGATTTCTTGGTCAAGGGATTGGGGATATTTGGAATGTCGCTTATATATAGGATCTTCATGCTTAGTTTGAATGACATGTTTTATTGTACTTTTGAAAGTCAAATTTTCACTTTCTCGGTACTGAACATCTGGATATTCAAATAAAAATGTTTTCAACTTTTCATTTTATACCCTGAACCCATTGAAAATGGGTAAGAAGTAGATAAGGTATAATGGTTTTGTGTAACTGTATGTAACGGCTAGAAGAAGGCATCTCGGACTTCATAAAGTATATATATTCTTGATCAGGATCAACAGTCGAGTTGATCTAGCCATGTCTGTCTATCTGTCCGTCTGTCTGTCCATCTGTCGGTCCGTCCACATGTCCGATTTTATGAACGCGTCGATCTCGGAAACTATAAGAACTAGAGACTTCAACTTTTCGGACCTTTTTTAAGCTTATTTCGTGGTTAAGGGTATCTTCTAGTCGGGATCCCCCGAATCGAGTTATATTACTTGTTTATTTTATTATTTGTGAGGGAGTCTCACAACAGAAATTTTAGAGGCGCACCGGCCGAAGGGCGGTCTTTTGTGTGTAGGGAATGCTGCTGCACACTGATCCGTTGGGTAATCCGTTGCGATAATCCAACTATTAGGTGTGTTTTTGACCGTACCATTTTGGATTTCGTGTGCGTGGCTTAGCATAGAGTGGCGCTCTTGTTGTTGAAGAGTGAACACTCACAGCGATGATCAACATTGAATACTGCATGTTGGTCAAAACAGATTTGTTCATCATTGGGAACTTTCACGCAACATTGTACATTTTTTGGAGTGAGTCCTAAAAACTGGTCTCTGAGGTTATTAACTGTAATCTGCGGAGATTTTAATTGTAACAGATTCCAACCTGTTGAGTCCTTTACAGAAATTGGTATCATGCTGAAGAGGTCCAGCTGGGTGGTGGATACTAAAGGAAGCGTGACATTAAAAATGACTTGAGTCTCAGTCACTGTGCCTTCAATTGCGTGCATCAACTTATACAGTTGAATGGTATCATTTGTGGAGACGGGCAGCATCTGATTTGGTGGCAAGTGATCTTGCTATTTGTTCCATTAGTTGGTTTGAAGATATGAGGATCGGACTGATGGTTTGGTGGTGGATGCCTGTCAATACATATAGTATTTCTGACTACATTAGTTGAAGGTTGGCTGCGAGTAGTGTTAGTTGGGTTGTGAGTACCACGAGTGATTGAAAACGATGATATCCGGAGCTCATTTCTCTTTGCTCGCTATATAAAGCCATTTCTCTTTCCAGCAATTTTATTCGCCTTTAGTTGGTAGCTCTGTCGCTCCTCATCAAATTGATTGTTGAATCGAGAATATATTTCGGATTTTTCAGTAGAAATCTTCGTTTGTGTGCATTTTTGCGATTGACTTTGCTATTTCCTTTGCATAATTAGAATCGATAACACCAAACAAGCCATATTACCAATTATGTCGAGTGGTGACCGCTGTTGTCGTGACCTTTCCAGTAATGCCTATTCTCCTTGTAGTTCGTCAAAAATATGCTTGAAGTGTTTGTGCAATATTTCAAATTCTAGTTTGATGCTTAGAACATGAATAGCCAAGTTCTGTGGTTCCGGCGGCGACTGATTTCATGTCTTGTCAATATGGATTTAGGTCGTAGTAAACTACCATGGTCCATTCAGATAATGCCATTTTAGCGGTGCCAATTTTAATACCCTGAACCCATTGAAAGTGGGTAAAAGGGTATAATAGTTTTGTGCAAATGTATGTAACAGGCAGAAAGAGTCATATCCGTCCCCATAAAGTATATATATTCTTGATCAGGATTAACAGCCGAGTCGATCTACCCATGTCCGTCCGTCTGTCCGTCCGTTCGTCCGTCCGTCCCTCCGTATGTGTGAACGCGTCGATCTCGGAAACTATAAGAGCTAGAGACTTCAACTTTAAGAATATAGACTCGTCCATGGCATGCGCAGATCAAGCCCAAGCAATTTTTGTATGCATGTGCTTGCATTTTAATGTGGTAGAATTTTCTTGGAATTGTTTTTGCGTTTTTATGCTATTGTATAGAATAATTCAAATATAACTTAACTTGAGTTTTGTCACTCTTACTGTACACACAACTGACTTGTAGGTACGAGTTCAAATTCAGGCCAGGCTTCGAAAGTAATAACTTGTACACCCAATATAGTAGAAATGGGTAAAAAAATGCATATTTATTTTGTGCAAATATAAGGCGGGCACGAAACGCGAGCAATTCTTTTGTACAATTATGCCGGTCGGTCTTTGGTTGATAAAATTAAATTTCTTAATGTTAATGCATAAAGTTTCCAATATTTCCAATATTCATCGCGAGGGCAAATACATATAAAAGTGTACCAAAAGTATAGCGCTAGAATTCTCTTTATTGCATGGATTGTTACATATGTATCGACTTATGTATGAATATTCTTATGTATGTATGTACATGCATTTCCGTATTTCTACATGCATACATATGTGAAATAGGCTCTTGGCGCGTAAACATGTACATATGTATGTTAATGTACGCAATGTATCCGTATGTATATATATATGAGTTTGTATGCTGTAGAGTGAACGGCTGATATTGGCATGTGTTGGACAATGGAATACAATTGGAAATTTTCCAACACTGCCATTTTTAAATTTGTGAGCCCTCAAAATACACACTCAATCCTTATAAACAAATTTATTTGTATAAATTTATTATTGTATTTGTAAATAAAAATAAATAAAAATATTTGACTATAATTCGCAGGCTTACTGCAACAATCAATTGCTTATTTAAATTTATGCAGTCGTGGATAGATGTCTAAGTGCTCAGGCATTTAGGCAAGTGAACAACGGGGTTCCGGGTTCGAATCCCAGTGTATGGATGTAGTGTTTGTCTTAGCAGAAGGCCATAGCAGCCAGTGCTATTTAAAAAAAAAATAGTTAGGTTGATAGATTATAACTATATCCTATACTTCAAATAAATAAATAAATTATTTAAATTTATTATAATTTTAGCGATTTCTTCGTTTTTAAAACTATTTCAAGTGTTTTATTTGTGATAGAAATAGTGAAATATGATAGTTAGTTACTTGGTGCAGAGTTTTTTTTTTATAAATATAAGAAAAGTGAAAGTAATTGGCAGTTAAATTTTGGCGGCTAGTTTCGGCCATTCGTGAGCTCGAGTGTTAGTGACTCATATTCAATGCGTGTGTATGCGTGCGATATTTCAATATTTTATATACTTTCAATATATCTAGATCTAACTTGGAATAAGCAAATCAGGAAAGATATAATAATGTATTATCACAAAAAGGCAACATATCCATGTTAGAAGAAATAATAGAACAGCTAGAATTGTTGAACAAAATCAAAATACTGCACTACGCGCTATTTTGCAAATTAATTCTCCAGTTAGTCAATTAGAACAAATAAAATACTTCGCATCGATCGAGGCACTGACAAGACCCAGTTTATCGGGCGCACGAACAGCGACAAAACACTGTATAGTATTCTATTCGAAGTGCCAATTCTCCTGTTAGACAACAGGAGCAATCGGCCAATACTTCGCGTCAATCGAGGCGCATGGAAGACTCAGTTTATATGGTAGACGAGCGAGGACGCGACACTGTTCGGCAAACTCGTTATCGCCAAAACACTGAACGACGACTTTTAAACAGAGCAATAGATAGGACTTAAACGTCACAGGTTAGAGTGCGAGGCGAAGTGCTCGAATTCAAGCACGTCAGGAGGCTTTTAATGCCAACAGAAGTTTGTCGCAGAGAGTGAGCCAGCACAGAAAAAATACAGGTAATAGAATTGCAGAAAATAGGAGAAATGCAACTAGGAACAGACAAGAAAGTGCGAACTAATAGCTGTCTTAAATAGAACAGTAGTCAGGCAGAGATTCAATCAGGATTGCATTTGTTTGTGGTTTCCACATCAAGTGGACAAATCTTCTCGAGAGGTTATTCAAAGTAAAAGAGCGCTAATGTTAGTTCAGATATTTTATATCTATCATCTCCATATCCTTCAATCAATAATACGTATAGTTTTTGCAAAATATGTAGTCGCAGCATTAAATAAGGAAAAAGAAAACAAAAGGCTTCTATTACTAATGGCCTAGATTTAGCCGATCTTCCGGATTGTTTAAAACGCCCAACACCTTTAGAGGAACGGCTTGTTGTCCCACACCTTCCTCTCATGATAATAAAGTTTTTAGGATATGGCCGTCGAAATGCAATTAAAGGAGCAGTGGTCAATGTACCAATTTCAGTGGCCAGTTTCATCCCTTTCAAAGGCCGTTTAATAAAGCCGAGGTAGTTCAAATTCATTTCAAGCGTAGCATGGAATATAACCATGATTTCATGGCTGTCCATTAGGCCGTCCAAGGTTATTGATGCAATTCGATATTTAGTCAACACCGAGCTTTACAGGAAGCACCAAATAGCTATAAACGAACAGTGGCTAGCTTTCTTTTCGTCTGACGAAGCTCCCTATGCTGCATCAGCTAATGATAGGTACTTGATAACCCAATACGAAGAAAGATCTGCTCAAGCCTCCATAAACGACAAAAATATAAATATAAAATATAAAAATATATGTTTTTTGCTTTCTGTTAGAATTTTTCATATAAATCTTATTAAATACTTTAACTTGAATTTCGTCACACTTGAGGTTGAATGGTTGGTGACGTCGGTGTCTAACGAGGGGTCTGCGTCTTAATTGTGCGGTAGACCCGGGTTCGAGGTCGCGCAGAGGCAAATTCCTTTTTTGTTTTTCAGACTCGTTTATTATTTTTTTTTGTGCACACCGTGAACGTATTCCGCTGTCGGTTACACCCAACTGAAAAGTTCTTACTTGTTTTTATTCATATTTTGGTTCATTTTGAATCCCACGAGTGAACGGAAAGGGAATTCGCGACATAGCTCGTCTACCGCGGGAGGTCAAAAAATAAAACTGGTGGGCGACATGTATCCAGAGTCCGCATACTAACGGCCGACCACCCCCTCGGTCATGAATCCTTCGGCACATGCTGTTCCACCTTGAATTGGGGTAATTTTCTGAAGAGTTGTCTTCTCTTTGCCCGACTACTATTAGTCAGCACCCTTGGCAGAGACATGACCATGCCAAGGATCTGCAAAAAATAGAGATGTGCATCGTGGGAATTTTGAAAAAAATACAGGGCTTTCTAGAGTAGTCGTTTGATTGTGAACCCAAAGATTTTCTTTGTGATTTAGATAATTTTTGTCCCACTATCAACTTAACCTTAGTTATGATTGTTATATAAATGCACAAAGGTCGAGCTGAAAGAAATCCAAAAGCCGTTTACTGCTGTTTAGGTTTGAATTTGTCCGAAATACGTCATTGCCAGATCATCGGGTTAGAATACTTAAGTCCAGGCAACAGTTGCAAAATCTCCCCGATGACTCAACATCAATATTTGAACTAAGATCGTTATGTTCAGCGTCCCGACGCTTTAGAAAATTGATGCCTTGTCGTTTTTGCAGCTTTTTAAAGTTTTAGCAAAAGGTGTAGTGGGACTCGTCAGTATATTGATGATGCAGTTGATATAGAAACACCGAGGTCTTCTTAATCATTAGTTTACCCACTTCCCGACGGTAGTGGCTTCCTTAAGAATAGGCTTCCTCATAATATAATTAGATATAGGAGATTTAATATAAATACTGATAGGAGCAATTACTTTAGATAGTTAGTTATGTTATATTTCCCTTTGGAAGTACGAGAATGTAGACTTAGTGCTTAGGGATTGCGAATTATTTTGTAGTCAAAATAAGGAGTTGATCGAGAGCAATCGTAGAAAATATAATGGTTTAGATGGTAGTGAGCTTCAGGATGCTCTCGACAATTCAGCTCAGGAAGAAAGAGAGAAAATAGTGGCAATCAAGAGGTAGTAGATGATAGATTTAGAGTGTTAGGATTGCCTGAAATAAATCCAAATCTAAATGTCTCAAACTTTAATGATACCGATAATATTGCAGACTCAGACGATATTAACG
The DNA here is from genome assembly GCA_035041545.1 of Drosophila colorata. Lineage (NCBI taxonomy): Eukaryota > Metazoa > Arthropoda > Insecta > Diptera > Drosophilidae > Drosophila > Drosophila colorata. The sequence goes on from JAWNLD010000137.1 coordinate 7,672, forward strand.
CCCGATTAATAAAAGTTCCATCTATAGTTTCAGCTGAAAGATTGGCTGATATTGTCATGTAAAGCTGCTTTCGGAATCAATAGATCAACACTGTACCAGTAAATCAATCTGCTTCAGATTTAAGGTCTTTAAGTAATGACAATACATTGTATTCATGGTTAATAAATCTTAAAGTTATTATTTTAGATGAAATATCTATGGTAGGATCCAAAATGTTTTCCCAGTTGGACTCCCGTTTAAAGTCAATTTTGAAAAATACTTCTCCATTCGGTGGTATTTCTGTCATAGTCTTCGGGGATCTACGACAGTTATCACCAGAGAAGATCGTTGGATTTTCGAATCCAACTGTAATGATCCCTACAGTGTCATTTATGCGTCTTCTCTGTGGGACATTTTTAAGAATTTCACAGAAATAATGCGACAACGGGAGGACCAATTATGTGCTTCTGCTTTCCAAATATATAGATACAGGGGATGGGTTAGTCAATGGGGCAACAAGCATTTTAATGCAAATAGATTTTGATGCATCCAGCACTCCAAATACTTTATGGATGAAATTTTCCGAGGAAAGTGTAGGTGTTCTTGCTCGCTCAAAATGTACACATCGTACAGAAGCTTCATGGACCCCAATTCAGAAAATAGTCAAAAGTTTTCAATATAGAAGAAATGAGCAAGTTACCATTTACCGTAGGCAGTTTCCAGTTGTACCTGCAGAAGGTATAACCATCCACAAAAGTCAGGGAGCAACGTATGGCAAAGTGGTAGTTCAAACTTACCCTCGTATGCAGCATGCTGCAATATACGTTGCTTGTAGTAGAGCAACAACTGCCTCGGGGTTATTTATTATAGGAGATTTTGTTCCTCCTAAACATCCCAACAATTATGATAATATCGACATTCCCGGGTTTACGATTGTTGTCCGTAAAGATTGCGAGATAATATCTATCGCAGTGCGACCTAAAAGGGGTATATAATAATGTTTCAAATAGTTTAAGCGGTAGAAGAATATGAGGATCAGTCGTTTTTGAATATGTCATATTTCGGTATAAGTCTATAGGTTTCTTAGTAATTTATAAAGTATTTGAAAAATAATAATAGTGTTATTTTTTAGGAGATTTTAATTTATGTTTAAATAAATTTGATAGGTGTAGGAACCTCCATAATAATATAATAAATACAGATATTTAGAAACTAATTAGATTAGAAAACGTCGACTACTAATTCTAGCTCGCACATTGATTGGGCGTTTTCGAATATTTTCAGTGAGGACATTAGAGCTAGAACCTTAGAGACTGTATATAGTTAGCACAGTGGTATTTCAGTTAGTATTCAGGATAGTGTTCATATTTGTATGGAGAATGCATGTATGTAAATAAACTAATTATGTATACACAAAATTGTTTTAAGAAATTCAAGATTTTTATTATAGTTAAGTTTTCTTTATTTTCAATATTTTATTCTTAGTACTTTAACCTTGTAAGTAACTTGCAACATATAATATGTACCTGGGTTCAGGGTATCCACTAGTCGGGCATTCCCGAATAGATCACTCTTACTTGTTTCATAGAAAATTTCTCAAACCGAGTCCCTGTAATTGCTTGTGACAGCACTAGTGGCAACATGAACAGCAATATCAGGAGTGTTGATGTGACACATGGTAAATTTGGTTACTCATTATTTTTGTGGTTTGCGTCCGTTGTGTCTACAATAGGCCGCTTGACCGCTACCTCTTCAGAAAGTAGTGGGCGATTCGATCAATTGTACATTCTAGATGCTGTTTTTATATTTACAACTCGTACAAAATTAACTGGCCCTGGATATTTTTTAATCATCCGTCCCATCGGGCACTTCATAACTAGAATATTATCTTCCTTTTTTAACACCAATAGGGCTTCTTCAACGTTTGGTGCTGAAGTTTTCCATTTGTGACGATATTGTAGTTCTTGTAGGTATTCCTGAGACCACTGTTTCCAGAATGAGTGCTTTATTCTGGAGACTGGAGCAATTTATCAGTGAGTCCCCACCTTGATCAATGTTTGCATCCATAGTGGCTGTTAGAGGTTCTCCAAATAAAAAGTGCAAACGAGTGAGTGATGTTGTATCCGTTCGTTCACTTGACATTGATTGGTCGAAAATTGAGTATGGCCTCAATTTCGATGATCAACTCTTGAAAGGTAAGTGAAGCCGTTTTAGTGTTTTTGATCAACAGTTTATTTTTTTTTGGCAGATTTCACTGCTGCTTCCCAAAGGCCGCCAAACGATAGCGCAAGAGCAGGGATGAACGAAAGTTCACTTGCCTTTTGCTGGAGTGCTCGATGATTTGAGTTGCAGCCTTGTCTGAGTAGATGGCCTTTTCCAGGTCCTTCAGTTGATTATTGGGACCAATGAAATTTGTTGCATTATCGCAGTGGATTGTCTCATACTCACAACTGTAGTTAGATCGCTTACTAGTTCTAGATGCACTGCCTTTGTAGTGAAGAAACAGAATACTGCCATATATGCCTTATCTGGCCTTTTTCGCGAATCCTATAATGGATCCAGAATGGTCCATAGTAATCAACGCCAGTGCTAAGAAATAATCGTTGCCCTCTCAGAAAAATTTCATTAATCGAATCATTGTATGGTATCAAGTTCGGATGTTTGGATTCATAAGAGAGTTCCGGGTGCTCCAATCTGCCTTCGAGGCGAATAAGGCCATTGTTTTCCAATCGTGGTGTCAATGAAATGATAGAGCTCTTTTTGTCTACGATATTATGACGGCAAATATATTTTATATCGTCAGCAAATTCTATTTGTTGTATAGTCCGCAAGATTACCGTGCGTGCATGATCTTGTTCCGTTGCACATAAAGCTATGGCTGAGCTTCTCTTTTCCTTGTAACAGAATCGCAACATGTAAACCACGATTCGGTGTAATTTATGGAGTGCGTTGCTGTGCTTGCAACTCTACAGCTCTTTACCAAGCTTTGCCGACATCCAAATAAGTCCCATCAGCTTTACAATGTGTTGTTCTAGTGTTTCGCCTAGATGAACATCATCATCTTTTCTATGTCCACAGTAAAAACATACTTATGCCTTTTGAACCTTAGTAAGTGTCAGATCGCTTTGTACCGTAGGTTGAACCTAGAACCACTCTTAGTTTTGTGGTGCTGATATTCGGTTTTAGCGCACAATGATGAGGGATGAAATAGTTCTTCGATGGAAGAAGTTTACTAGGGACAAGTTTCATGTGGCTCAACTGTTCATATCATCATGATCTTTTCAAATTTCTGCCTTGGTCCTTTTTTCCAATGCAAGAAGCTTTTGTTCAGCAATCTTCAACGAGGGCTCCAGGGATGAAGAGTATTCAGAAAACGGCAATTGTAGTATAAACCGGCTAGATTTGCAGATTACACCACGTAACAGTCAAATTGTATTGTTTACCAAACCTACTTTTTCTGACACTTATAGGGAAAAAAACGCACTTTAAAATTTTTTCTATGGTGGAGAATTTAAAAAAAAAATTTTTAATTTGGTATCTGTTTTAGTGCTTTATTCAGAGGTGACCTTACATTTTTGATCATTACTCAATTTAAAAAATCTTTACGCTTTCTGAAAGCTAATGAATATATCAATTAATCGGTAAAACACACTTTTGAATTTAAATTATTAGTTTTTTTAAATGATAATTTTATGCGCGGTATTTTTACGATTTTTTTACTTTAATTCAAGGAAAAGTCGAAAAAAATTGTATTTTGTTTCTCACCCATGTATTCACATAGTTGCATTAATTAGGCGTCGTTTACGAGATTAATTTTTGAAATCGATGGAAAGACGGCGAAATATCAACATTTTAAAACTAAGTACGTTTAGTCGATAAAACAGATTTCTTTGCTAAATATTCTATGAAATTCGAGCTTTAAGGTCCCAATAATGCAGCCACAAATTAATTTTTGTTAATGTTAATGCATCGTCAATTAAAACATTGCTCATTAAACTTAATGCAGAAACGACCAATTTATATGATGTTATATTTTGACAAAATCCCTTTCCGAGGGTGTCGACAAGACAACGGGTCTTCAGTTTCCTGTTAACACAGGAAGTGGAAAATCAGGAAACAACAAAAGCTGCAATAGCTGATTTATATGTAAAATTTATTAATTATAGTGGACTATGGCAAAGAGTTAGAAATATGTGTATAGCTGTTGCGTATAATATTGTTGTGTTGCGTTGAATGATCGAAAAGGAAGTATTAAAGTCACAGCTATCTGCTCAGCCGTTTGAGTGTAACACTTAGTATATGAGAGACAGAGAGACTTAACATAACTTAAGCCTTACAATTCAGTGCAATAGAAACGATTTTACGTATAATTTAAACATTGAGGCAAATCTAATCATAAGTTATATTGTAAATAGTCCAATATACCTCAGTTTTAAAAGGCATCTGCTATTAAACTTAATTAATATGAACTAACAATCCGTCCACGTTGCAGTACTCCTATCCGGACTTCAAGAAATTGGCAATTTGGCCAGTTTATGGATTGGCCGCGGACACAACCCCCAGCCGTTTCCACGTCAGCCACCCTGGTTCGATCGTCCTCTCCAGGTGTGACTCGTGGATGACCACGAGCGATCCGACATCCACGTTGGGCTGCTCTGCTCTCCACTGACTGAGCATGGACAGCAGCTGCCACCTGCGAAAGCACGAAGGTTCTCTATCGGGCTTGTCCGGCTCTGACCCTTTCGGCAGCGAACGAAGTGGCTGACCGATGAGCAGGTGGCCTGGGGTTGGTGCCTCCCCATCGTTTGGATCTCCGGTCAGTGGGGTGAGAGGCCAAGAGGTGAGTATTGTCTCCACGTCGGCCAGGTGGCCTCTTACCTCGCTTTCGACCAGGGACGCGCTTCCGATTTGTCACAACAGGACGTGTTTAGCCACTTGACAGCTGCCTCCCAGAGCCCCCGAAATGAGGCGCTCGTGGAGATATGAAGCACCACTCCATCCCGTGCTCCGCTGCAAACTGGCCTGCTTCTGGTTAAATGTCCTTTGCAGCTCATTCAACGGATTGCTGGTCCCGACGAAATTGTTCGAGTAGATTCAGAGACGAACGCCACGTATTGCGATGAAGCTTAAGTTAAAGTTAACAAAAAACAATTATTTGATAAGTCCGCAATTAGTTCTAAGTGAACAGCCTTTGAAGCAAAACATACAAATACTGCAATATACATTTTAACTTAAATATGATATGGTTTTAAAACTGCAAAACGGTCAGCCGGGAGATTTTCCATTATCTACTCCATTAACTTTGGCTTATACCTGAAGCAAGACAGACATTTTCGAACCACTTGAGTTCATTCTCGCCGAGCATTTACGAGCCAAATTCATTGCCTGAGCAATGCAATCATTGCCTTGGCTTCTGAGTGGCAATTTCCAATATGAAACTTTCGTAAATACATTACTCATACATTCCATTCACTATTTTTTTATTCTGGTGGTAGCGGAGAGTGTGGTAGTAGTAGTGAAGGTGATGTATTTATGCAATGCAATGAATCTGTCCAGAAATTCACACTCTAGACTCTGCAACGGTCCAAGATGTGTTTGACGTTAGACCATAATTGGGCTAACAAGTACGCCGTAAAAAGTTCGAGCCTGGGAATAGACTTAGTCTTAAGTGGTGCAACCTCGGCCTTGGCGGTTAGCACTCTGTAAATTATTTTGTCACTGAAGTTAGCTCCAATGTATAGGCAACAGCCATATGGATGCGTCTGCGAATTCATGCACTTAAATGCTTGTGTAAAAGTTAGCATAAGCGTACCGTGGAGACCGAGAAGACATTGAAACTCCCCCACCTGCTATGCATTTCCATGGGCATTGTTTCATTCCATGGTAACTCCATGCGTCACAGCGCTTGCAGCGACTGGGCGGGCTTAGCTCGGTGAAACTTTTGTCCAAATGATACCGAAATATATCTAACTTTGGCGTCCACCTCATACCCAGCGTTTTCGTGGAGCCGGTATCATTTTAACTGAGAAGTTTATCGTTCTCACCTTCTTCCAACAAGTTGGGATGGTTTGAAAACCATTTTGATATTTGGAAGCCTCCTGAACTGAGGATTTCGGACACCTGAGTACATATGGTCTTCAAAGTGTCAATATCATCGGCTCCAGTAAGCATATCATCGATATAGAAGTTATTACAAATGATTTCACAACCGAGAGCATGGGTATCCTTCTGTCGTAGAACCAGTTCTTGTAAACATCGGATGGCTAGAAACGCAAACGAAAAATGCGAAGCTCATCCGTTGGGCTGAATGAGCTGAAATCTTCAATCATTTCCAGATATGCTTACTTGCCGATACATCTTTTTAATATCTGCCGTGAGGGCATATCGGTTCAGACGAAACCGAAGAAAAGTTAGATTAGCTCCCTCTGAATAGTCGGGCCCACCATGAGAAGGTCGTTGAGTGAACTACTCGTAGTTTGGTGGAACTACTGTCAGGTCTCAGGACGAACTGATGCGGTATGAAGTAATGTGGGCCTGGTGGAACTTTCGTGCCAAAGTCTGACATGCGGCCGAGGTCTATGTACTACTCATTGGAGACTGTCCGTTCTAAGGACAAAAAACGTCTCCTGGCTGTTTCAACCAAACAACCCAGGACCTGCGGATCCGTCTTGAAGGGCACACTGACCTCAAATTGCTCTGACGGCAAATGGCGAACACTATTTTTGAAGCTCTGCTCGCATGCTAGTTGCTCTGACGAGTACTTAGCTGAGCTATATGATTCGGGAACTGCTTCAAGTTTCCAGAACCGTTCCACAAGGGCATCTAGTCTGGTTTCCGACTTGTGTGCATAATTGCACACCATAGGGCAGTATATAGCTTTTTACATATGTAGCTTGACGTAATAATCGTCGGCACTTTCTACCTTTGCTACCAAGCGACAGACGTAACTGTCAATCACTTTTTACTTCTGGAAAGTCTCAATGCTTGAGCAAGCTGCTCTGTCATGAAGTTAACTTGGGAGCCAGAATCTAAAAGAGCTCCAGCGAGGTGAGGCTGGCCGTACTTGTCATGGATTTTGATAACAGCTCTCGCAAGAAAAACTTGGTCTGTTTCACTCGAAACATGGTTTTTATGAGCGGGGAGTGCTGAAGCCTGTGGCGTTGCAGAAGATTGCCCTACGCCTGAACCAGAATTGCGTACTTATCAAGGAGAGTATTATGAGCTCGAGAATAGACTCTAAGCTTCGACGCAGTACAATTTGACACTCTGTGCATAAATTGCTTACAATTAGGGCACAGAGTGTCAAATTGTACTGCGTCGAAGCATGTCAGACTTTGGCATGAAAGTTCCACCAGGCCCACATTACTTCATACCGCATCAGTTCGTCCTGAGACCTGACAGTAGTTCCACCAAACTACGAGTAGTTCACTCAACGGCCTTCTCATGGTGGGCCCGACTATTCAGAGGGAGCTAATCTAACTTTTCTTCGGTTTCGTCTGAACCGATATGCCCTCACGGCAGATATTAAAAAGATGTATCGGCAAGTAAGCATATCTGGAAATGATTGAAGATTTCAGCTCATTCAGCCCAACGGATGAGCTTCGCATTTTTCGTTTGCGTTTCTAGCCATCCGATGTTTACAAGAACTGGTTCTACGACACAAGGATACCCATGCTCTCGGTTGTGAAATCATTTGTAATAACTTCTATATCGATGATATGCTTACTGGAGCCGATGATATTGACACTTTGAAGACCATATGTACTCAGGTGTCCGAAATCCTCAGTTCAGGAGGCTTCCAAATATCAAAATGGTTTTCAAACCATCCCAACTTGTTGGAAGAAGGTGAGAACGATAAACTTCTCAGTTAAAATGATACCGGCTCCACGAAAACGCTGGGTATGAGGTGGACGCCAAAGTTAGATATATTTCGGTATCATTTGGACAAAAGTTTCACCGAGCTAAGCCCGCCCAGTCGCTGCAAGCGCTGTGACGCATGGAGTTACCATGGAATGAAACAATGCCCATGGAAATGCATAGCAGGTGGGGGAGTTTCAATGTCTTCTCGGTCTCCACGGTACGCTTATGCTAACTTTTACACAAGCATTTAAGTGCATGAATTCGCAGACGCATCCATATGGCTGTTGCCTATACATTGGAGCTAACTTCAGTGACAAAATAATTTACAGAGTGCTAACCGCCAAGGCCGAGGTTGCACCACTTAAGACTAAGTCTATTCCCAGGCTCGAACTTTTTACGGCGTACTTGTTAGCCCAATTATGGTCTAACGTCAAACACATCTTGGACCGTTGCAGAGTCTAGAGTGTGAATTTCTGGACAGATTCATTGCATTGCATAAATACATCACCTTCACTACTACTACCACACTCTCCGCTACCACCAGAATAAAAAAATAGTGAATGGAATGTATGAGTAATGTATTTACGAAAGTTTCATATTGGAAATTGCCACTCAGAAGCCAAGGCAATGATTGCATTGCTCAGGCAATGAATTTGGCTCGTAAATGCTCGGCGAGAATGAACTCAACTGGTTCGAAAATGTCTGTCTTGCTTCAGGTATAAGCCAAAGTTAATGGAGTAGATAATGGAAAATCTCCCGGCTGACCGTTTTGCAGTTTTAAAACCATATCATATTTAAGTTAAAATATATATTGCAGTATTTGTATGTTTTGCTTCAAAGGCTGTTCACTTAGAACTAATTGCGGACTTATCAAATAATTGTTTTTTGTTAACTTTAACTTAAGCTTCATCGCAATACGTGGCGTTCGTCTCTGAATCTACTCGAACAATTTCGTCGGGACCAGCAATCCGTTGAATGAGCTGCAAAGGACATTTAACCAGAAGCAGGCCAGTTTGCAGCGGAGCACGGGATGGAGTGGTGCTTCATATCTCCACGAGCGCCTCATTTCGGGGGCTCTGGGAGGCAGCTGTCAAGTGGCTAAACACGTCCTGTTGTGACAAATCGGAAGCGCGTCCCTGGTCGAAAGCGAGGTAAGAGGCCACCTGGCCGACGTGGAGACAATACTCACCTCTTGGCCTCTCACCCCGCTGACCGGAGATCCAAACGATGGGGAGGCACCAACCCCAGGCCACCTGCTCATCGGTCAGCCACTTCGTTCGCTGCCGAAAGGGTCAGAGCCGGACAAGCCCGATAGAGAACCTTCGTGCTTTCGCAGGTGGCAGCTGCTGTCCATGCTCAGTCAGTGGAGAGCAGAGCAGCCCAACGTGGATGTCGGATCGCTCGTGGTCATCCACGAGTCACACCTGGAGAGGACGATCGAACCAGGGTGGCTGACGTGGAAACGGCTGTGGGGTTGTGTTCGCGGCCAATCCATAAACTGGCCAAATTGCCAATTTCTTGAAGTCCGGATAGGAGTACTGCAACGTGGACGGATTGTTAGTTCATATTAATTAAGTTTAATAGCAGATGCCTTTTAAAACTGAGGTATATTGGACTATTTACAATATAACTTATGATTAGATTTGCCTCAATGTTTAAATTATACGTAAAATCGTTTCTATTGCACTGAATTGTAAGGCTTAAGTTATGTTAAGTCTCTCTGTCTCTCATATACTAAGTGTTACACTCAAACGGCTGAGCAGATAGCTGTGACTTTAATACTTCCTTTTCGATCATTCAACGCAACACAACAATATTATACGCAACAGCTATACACATATTTCTAACTCTTTGCCATAGTCCACTATAATTAATAAATTTTACATATAAATCAGCTATTGCAGCTTTTGTTGTTTCCTGATTTTCCACTTCCTGTGTTAACAGGAAACTGAAGACCCGTTGTCTTGTCGACACCCTCGGAAAGGGATTTTGTCAAAATATAACATCATATAAATTGGTCGTTTCTGCATTAAGTTTAATGAGCAATGTTTTAATTGACGATGCATTAACATTAACAAAAATTAATTTGTGGCTGCATTATTGGGACCTTAAAGCTCGAATTTCATAGAATATTTAGCAAAGAAATCTGTTTTATCGACTAAACGTACTTAGTTTTAAAATGTTGATATTTCGCCGTCTTTCCATCGATTTCAAAAATTAATCTCGTAAACGACGCCTAATTAATGCAACTATGTGAATACATGGGTGAGAAACAAAATACAATTTTTTTCGACTTTTCCTTGAATTAAAGTAAAAAAATCGTAAAAATACCGCGCATAAAATTATCATTTAAAAAAACTAATAGCCTGTGGCGTTGCAGAAGATTGCCCTACGCCTGAACCAGAATTGCGTACTTATCAAGGAGAGTATTATGAGCTCGAGAATAGACTCTAAGCTTCGACGCAGTACAATTTGACACTCTGTGCCCTAATTGTAAGCAATTTATGCATTCTCTCCATTAGTACATGCGATTGTGGACTTATTATTTTTAGGAGGCTTTAATTCTGACCTTTGCTTCATCCTATACATCGAACTTTCGTCAGCAGATAGATGCTGATAACGCCTATTCAATGCTGAGATACAATCAGACCATTGGGGCAGCGAGTTGTAGTCGAGTTGCTCTTCATACTTTGATTTAGTGGCAGGATCGACTTTTGACATGACAATGTGGATGAGAACTTTTTCATTACTTATGGACATTAGCGACTGGTAAACAGCGGAAATTGCGTCGATAATTGAGCTCAATGGCGCAATGTCAAACAACTGTGCTAAAGTGTCGAAGAAAATAAGATCCTTGTTGTCACATACTTGTTTTAGACTGACTACGGCTTTTGGGTAGCTTTTGATCCGAGACCTGGAAAGCTTTAATAGTTCCTAGTGCCTTATCTGACCAACATGAAATGTTTGTTAGCGAACGCTCTGTTTATAATCAGATTTAGCAGATTTAGATTAGCACTTAACTTCGGTAATTTTAATTTAGGATTAATTTAGGATTAGAACGATGAGTCACTTTGGGGACCCTGTCAGCAGCTTGATGGTCGTTAAGAGCAGCCATGTATGAGGATCTTGCTAAAACACACCTTTCCTCAAGTAAAGCCCTGCTAGAATCAATGCAGGCGATTTCATACTTTGCCAATGTATTAATTAATATATCTAACCGGCACTAAATCTCAAATTTACTAGGCGTTATCATTTTATTTCTTTAGGACGTTCTTTGACGGTCTATGTCACATTTTACCTTTTCTAGCTGAGCAACAGTCGTGATAATTGTTCACTATAACAATCATCCACTTCGACGACAGTATCGTTTAAATTAATTGTTTCGTTTTTGCTGGTATACACATTGTATACTGTACAGCAAACGCTATACTCATAATGTTACTGTACACATAACAGCAGCTACCCAATAACACGTGTACACGAGCAAATATGAATGAGTACACCATTCTCTAATACAGAGCCATCTACAGTATTCACTCACATTCACTTAACAGAGTACAGCAAAATGTGCATTTACGGTGAATATCTCATTTCCCGTTTTGGATGATCTGGTATATATGTATATTTTATATATATATGTATGTTAATAAACCAAATGTAAAGTTTATTTATTTTGTTCTTTCTCTAATATATTTTGCTTTTGCTTGTTCACTTTTAAAACTCATCAGTATCGAAACGCAATATTTAATTAACTTGCAAGTGTCACAGTTGACTTTAACACATATGCTTGTATGTATTTATATATGCATATAGTGTGTTATATTACTATGTGTACACTCGTTAGGGCACTGTTACCTGCCATCGGAGGATTCGTCGGTGGTTTCTTTCCTAGACATTGACCCAGGGACATAAGAACAAGCGGCACCAAATCCACAACTCCAGCGGTAGACAAAACAAGTGGCACCAATGAAGCAAGAGGTAGACGACAGCAACGGTAACGTCGGCAGCGACAATTAAAAGCTTTTACCGATTAGCCAGCAACATCCGCACTGATTTGGTAGCAATATTACCGTACCGATTCGCAACATCTATTACCGCAATAGCCAACATAATATTAAACTGTATATTAATTTAGACGGAAATCAAAAACTCTTTGTAGTCGCTGCTCGGGCATCAAATGAAAAATCACAAAATAACAAAAGGAGGATCCGGCTAAGTTCACCCTGCGACGAACCTGTGTTAGCGCACGTCAATGATGTGGCACAGATGGCTATGACACGGCGGACATTCTTTCTCCCACACTCGTGGGATCAATTTATGGAACAGTTAAAAAAATTAGCAAGTAGGCGGGATATGACCGCAACGTAGATGGCAGAGCGGATGGAAGAGGCGGCTTTAAACGAAAGTGGTAGGTCAACAGCGAGTAGAGGTCCCGCCCCTCACACCACTGTTGTAGCAGCGCTTAAACGGCCCCATAGATAAGTCTGCAGCGGAAGTGCAAAGGTCTTCGCACCCCAAGTGGCAGTCAAGGCTACCACAGCACGGACGGACGTAGAGGGTGGGAAAACGGTGGTCGGCACCGTGAAATCAGTGGGTAAGCCAGCAGTAGCTGCCAGCCGTAGGCCCACTGCTGCATCAAAGAAGACGTTTCCTGGGAAACCTGGTGATCCGCTCAGACAATGCCTAAGCGGAGCAGGCCGCAAACCTGAGGAGGGGAATGCGTTCAGAAGGTGCCAAGAGAAGGGCGTTAACTAAAACTGTGTCACCCGTGGTGAGAGTCGCGTGCCAAGCAGCGAGTGGGCGCAACCAGCCGCTGCACCAGACCTTGCCAAACGTAGAGCTGAAGACACTGCCAAAGAGGCCAAACAGCAGAGGTTGTAACTGTACTGCGACAATCGGGAAAGGACCGTCACGAATCGCCAAAAGGACTCGGGTGTCCTATGCCAACGCTACCAAGGCCATTAAAGTAGCCAAATTGGCAGAGGTGCACAATACGTCGCTAGGGGGCCTGGATCCCGAGGCTCTGGGAAGTGTACAGCGACGGCGAGAGCGCAGGCGACGAAGAGCTGGACGTCGAGCAGACGTTCACCAACGAAATGTCAGATACAGATCTGACGCTCTCGGAATGTGAGCCGGAAATTAAGATGTGCACCAGTGTGGCACAAATCAACCTGCACCACGCGAAGGCAGCTTCGGCTGTCATCGGCAGTTTGGTTACCAGGCTAGGCCTAGGGCTGGTGCTCATTCAAGATCCATGAACCGTAAGAGGGAAGATCTGTGGTCTGTGTAAAGAAAGCAGCAGCGCCGCCTGCCGATGTTTAATCTCTGATGGATTACTGCATCAGCAAAAAACTGCCATTGCTGATGGGATGCGACGATAACGAACACAATACAGTTTGGGGCAGCACAGAGGACAATAATAGGGGTGAGTACCTGTTTAATTATATTCTAAAGATGGACCTTACCATCTTCAACCTGGAGTCAGAACCCAATTTTATAACTAAGGACAGGGCCAAAGTGCTAGACATAACCTTCAACAATGAGGGATTCTCCAGAATGGTACAAAACTGGGGGGTCTCTTCTGAACCTCCAATGCTGGACCACAGGATCGTACTATTCGACATTAAGAAAGGCACAACGTTCCGCAAGAAAATCAGGAATCCTTAAAGAGCAAAATGACACTGTATGGTAGTAGAGTAGATGGCATCCTGCCGATACATCTACAAAAGAGCCTGGATTTGTTACTGCCATACCTAATCAGCAGTATAGCTCTAGGATACATACCTAAAGCAAGGAGGGTAGCCAGGGATATTTGTGTCCCTTATGTAGGGAAGAAGGCTTCCAACCAAAATCCTTTCGGCCAATAAACCTGACCTCCTTCTGCTCAAAACCGTTGATAAGATAGTGGACAGCTCCATAAGGCTTAGCTACTTAAGTCACTATCCACTAGAAATCACAAGCACTCTCAAAAAATCAGTGGAAGCCAAAGTGGCCCTTTGTGCCTTCATGGATATTGAGGGTGCCTTTGATAACACGGCTCATGATACGGTAGTCAGGGCACTCTAAAAAAGAAGTTTCGACATAGACCTAACAAGTTGGCTGGGATAACTTTTGGAAACCAGGATAGCGGAGGTGACAGTGAGCACTACAACAGTCAGGGCTCATACTACCAAGGGGTACTGTGGAGTCTGGTAGTTTACGAGCTCCTTCATAAACTCACAGACAATGGCAAAGAATGTCGGGAATATGCGGACGACATAACCATTGTCTGCAAAGCGAAATTTGAGCACACCTTATGCGACAGGATTACGTTAGGACTGCGCGTAAGTCAAAATTGGTGCAGAACTGTAGGACTGAATATAAATCCATGTAAAACGACAATTGTGGCCTTCAGAATTCGGTACAAACTTAACTCACTTAAACCAATCACATTTGGGAATGTGACAATACCGCTCTACACACAATACCGCTCTATCTGGTAGTCATCTTAGATCAAAGTCTGAAATGGAAGCCTTACACAGAACAAGTCATCAAAGAGACCATTCTCGCTCTGATGAGCTGTAGAGCCCTTGCTGGTAAAATATCTGGGTTATCTCCAAAAATTATCCCATTGTTAGCTATGGTAAAAAGAAAAGGTATGGGTGACACGCACAGAACTGGAATGCATGAGGAAGCAGATGGGTAAACTCCAGAAGCTTGCGTGTGCATGCATTTCAGGCGCTATGAGCACCTGCCTTTTAACAGCGCTTGACGTTCTACTTGGGCTATCGCCCCTAAATATCTACATAGGAGTCGCAAAAGGGGGTATGTCTAAGAAAAAACGTTAGCGGATTGGGGCAACTGGCGCAATACCCGCAAGAAGAATCAGAGCCCAAATATAGTTTTGACTAGAGCTTAGCATCAAGAAAGAGTAGAGTCAGCTACCACAAATCACTAGAGAAATTCGCAAGCAATTTCCGCGAGACCAACGGAGCGAATTCCCCCTTATGGGGGCCATAGCTTTTTGTGGAATAGGACCTAGCATATTAAGGCTAAGTAATCGATCAGAGGCACGACGTGATTCGTGATTGAGAAAAATTCTGGCAAAAGTCACAGGGTGCAGGACAAAGTAAAAACTGTTAGCCAGTTATTACAAGATACGCACCGATGAGTATCTGAATATGAGCAAAAACTCACGTCACCTTATCAGGCAGCAGGCTACGCAGGCACCTACACGAGCTACATATTGTAAAGGCTGGCACTTACAGACTCTGCCTTGAGGCTGACGAAACATCGAAACACATCATAGTGGAATGTCCAGCAGCATTCAGGTCAATACCGTCTCAGCTGGATGTGAGACCTTTAGCCTAAGAGAAATTAGAGCTCTTAAGTCAGGAAAATTAATTGAATTTTTGCAAGAGTTAGGACGGGATAACGAGTTTTAATTTATTAGAGAGAGGCACAAAATACCCAGGATATCGCAGTGCTACTAAGCTCTATCAATAATAATAATGATGTTACATTTACAATAGATACAATTCAAATGGACATAAAGCAATCAGAAGTAATATATGTAAATCAATAAACGTTTATGAAAAAGACGATTTACTATTTGTTTCTTAAAGTATTACATGTTATTAAGTTTTCAAGTATTCGTTCGTTAACATCATATTATGATTCCACAAACCCCGAGAACGTCGCTCTATAGATTTTAATTGTTGGTGAAATGGTTCTCCGTGTGCATCGCAGAGCTCACCTAAGTTGTGCAGAATAAAAAGTTCAAGTGGAAATGCAGGAAATACATTTTTAGTGCCATATGATTTCAAAAAGTATGTGCTTCTCGTTTTGGTCAATCCTTCCTTGAGTAATGCTCATAACGAGCTCGACTATCCCAGAGACAGAGAAAACCACAATACTTTGCATAACCACCTTGCAATGCGGATAACATGGCCATAATTTTCAAATCGTAGCAGACCTTCCACTGATGTGCTTTATACTTAATACATTCAGACAGCTTAGACATTTTTTCATAGGACTCGTTAACCTCCAAATAACCTCTAATCCTTTGGGTCATACGATTCGCAAATTTCTGAAAATAGTCTGAAAATGTATGGCAAATGCACATACCATCCTTCATCAAGTAGTATTCAGAGAAAGACAGATGTCAGCGTCGGTAAAAAGATCCGTTGACGTTTTCCTTTATTTCGCTCCATTAACCGCGATGCTAAGATCACAGCATTTTCCTTTATTTGATTCCGGTCCCTTACCAGTAGCTTGGCACGTTTATCTTCTCCTGAAACATCAGAACCTGATGTCCTATTGTCGTGTGATGAAGACGATTTCTCCTGTGTTTGCAGTTTTATGATTTCATATTTTTTCCAACACCAATTTTCTCAATTGCGCAGAAATTTCTCTCTGAATCATGAGCATTAGTATTTTCCCATTTAAAAAATTAGCAAATAAGATGGCTCTATTCGGGTGTGCCTGACTAGGAGAACCCAGCGGCGCACTGTTACATACATTTAAACCTCTTTTCATTCATACACACATTTAAAGTCACACCTACACACTCACGCAAACGCATGCAGCAAACTGAGCACTTTACACATTGGCTGCTCTTGGCCCCACTATGGAAAATTAATTCTTGAAGACCTTCTAAGCTAACAGTATGATCGCTATGATTTTCAGTGCTTAATAAGAGCATCCAAATCTATGTACAAACCAAAGCGCAAGTTAGTAGTATTTGATTTGCGTTTTTTTGATATGGGGGGCAAATAGGGGAGGCATCCAAAATCCGAAATATTCCCAATTTGCATGTCCTTCACGAGCATATATTAAACTCTGGTGGCTCTAGCCCTAATAGTCTCCGAGATATGCCAAGAAAACCAAGTCTTAAAATCGATTTTTATCGGTAATAATGAAACGGAGCAAGATATCGAAAAGATTCGATAAACTTGTACTACGTATGGATTAGGAGAATCTATAGTCGCTTAATTAAGGTTTCTAGCTTTTGTAGTTTCCGAGATCGCTGCGTTCATACAGATGGACAGATGGACAGACGGACAGACTGACGGACGGACAGACGGACATGGCTAAATCTCTCAGCTCAGCTCTTCGTGCTGATCAAGAATCTATATACTTTATGGGGTCGGAGATGCTTCCTTCTGCCTGTTACATACATTTGCACAAAACCATTATACCGTTTTTACCCGTTTTCAATGCGTTCAGGGTATAAAAAGTAAACGTAAAAAGAAACAAAATTGTTAGTATTTTTTTTTATATGGATTGATTTCATACTATGTAAGGTCGTTCTTACTCGTTGTTTGGTGTTTTCTGCCAAACTTGCTTTACACAATGAAAAAAAAATGTAAGTGGCCAACCTTTTTTCCTACGTTTGGGTTCAATTCTAAATAATTTATGATAAAACCTTTGTAACCGTTCGTTGAAGTTAATTTTTGAGTTCGTATTGACAATGTATATACCACATTTGTAGCAGAACGAGTCAGGATTGAACTTGCACGAATATTGGCGCACAAGGTTAGTCATTTTATATGGTATATTTTTAGTATTCCGATGAATGTCAGAACTAGACTATGCACCGGCAGTTATAAACCGCTACTCCGAATTTCGCAGAGAGCGTAAACATGTCGCTATCATATTTCTGTGATCAACATTAAAAATTTTGTTGTTTGTTGGGTCAAAATTCTCTCAGGTACTTTCGATTAAAAACGATTGCCAAACAGCAAGCTTCCGCAGGTAATACTCCCTAGTGCTAGTGTACTGGTACACTAGTGTTCAGTCCGATACCATGTAGCTTTTAGGCTACAATAATATCAGGTACCAGTACCTGACATAAATTTCTTCTCATTGGGATAACATTCCTGTATAAGTTAACATAACAGTACAGGCCGGGTCCCCGACTCCAACACAGATGCTGACTCAGCTCTGGGTCGGATGTCGTTGCTTTAACGTAACGTTGCGGCCGGGTCTTCGACTCCAGCACAGACGCTAACTCAGCTCTGGGCCGGATGTCGTTGCATAGCAGGCAATGCACGAGATGCAAGCATTTCTGTGGCCGCTATGATTTCACTTTTTATATTTTTGTTAACTTTAAGTGAACAATAATGTCTTAGCTTTTAGTTCTAATTTGATTTATGCTGCGACCAGTCGTCTAGCGAGTTTTGAGCTCACTCACGCTTCAAACGAAGACGTGTTTTATTATATCATGATCAATAAATGAATCAATTTAAAATATAACACATAATTATATTAATTGGCGCCCAACCTAACCAGACTCGCGAGCTCGTAACCAAGTCGCGTGTGTTTTAAAAAAAAAAAATAAATAAAAATAAAAACAAACAAACTCGCCCATCAAACGTTGAGGCACATTCTATAAACAAATTTGTGCTGTATTTTTCAAAAACAAAAAACTTTGTCTCATGTGGCAATGAAACTTGCGCTGAACGAAACACAATTTACACATAATTTACGCCCAGTGCAGTGGTTGCTGACCTACGTCAACTTGGTCAGTGCGTGTGTGTTGAAGCACACGAATTATTTCTTTTGTACACCGAAGCCGCTGGAGCTCTTCGGGCAGCGGAGTGTCACCAGTACAGCGAACAAGCTAATCTGGGCAGCGTTGAGAACTCTTTTACCGACTGCAGCGAGGGAAACAGCATCGCCGGCGGAATTTATTTACATAAGGCTAGAACTACCCCGTCCTTAAGATCATATAAGTGGGTTGCTCAGCAACGAAAAATTTAAGACTTGTGGAAAAAAGAAAATTTAAAAATAAATGAGCTCCATATTTTGAACACATTATACTGTTTTGTGTATCATCTTGTTTTGCAAATCCGGTCAAGGTTCTGTGAAGTTGTCATGCATAGGGCATTCCTAAAATATAGAGACCCCACTTCAAAAGACTGCGATTCAGAAAGCTCAGATAGTGACGATAGAGTAAAACCAGACATAGGAGACTTAGAAGACTGTTTGCTGTTTGCAAACATGGATCCCCAACAAATTAGAATGTTGGTCGACTCAGCGGTTGCAGCTGCGCTAGCAACGCAAGCGCAGGCATTTAATGCAAGGGATGCCGCTCTAAACAGACAAATAGCTGAATTGACACAAAGGGTAACAGAAATGAAAGTCACAGCACCCCCAATCAAACCGTTTGAGGAAATACAAATCGTCGACGACATTCGTTGTGATGAACCTTTAGATGCGATTAAATGCCTGCCCGAGTTTACAGGGTCCCAAGCAGCTTATGTTTCATGGCGACAAGCGGCAACGGCAGCATACAAAATATTTAGGCGGTATAACGGCAGCTCTCGCCATTATCAAGCTGTCATTATAATCAGAAGCAAGATAAGGGATTCAGCCGACACAGTTTTGGCTTCGTTTGCAACAAAATTGAATTTTTATGCCATCATTGACCGTTTAGATTTCACCTACAGTGACAAGAGACCACTACATGTCATTGAACAAGAAATGGGCACTCTCAGGCAAGGGCAACTTACCCTGCCTCAATATTATGACGAAGTTGAGAAAAAGCTCACGTTGCTCATAAACAAAGTCAATATGACGTACGACCCAGAACTAGTGAGAGGTATGTGCGAGAAATTTAGGGGTGACGCTTTGCGCGTATTCATCTCTGGTCTTAGGCGCAGTCTCACCGATGTCCTCTTTGCGGCACACCCGCCTGATCTTCCTTCAACGTTAGCGCTCGCACAGGAAATAGAGGCCAATCACGAAAGATACACTTTTGCGGCGAACTATGCCAAAAGTGTTGAGGAGAAGGCTCGGAGGCCCGACCAACGACCTCAGGCTCAGCAACGGCAAAAAGGCTCAGATGCAACAGAGGCACAGCCTGGCTTTGCAAAAAGCCCACACTACACTCGGCAACAAAAGCCCCAACAGCCCAAACAGACCGATCAGCGTAGTGGTAGACAACGTAACGGCTGCGATGATCAGCAACCAATGGATGTTGACCCTTCAATGTCTAAAGTCCTGATGCTATCGCAGGCGCCAAAGTATGTGAACTCAAGTAACCCACAAGCTTACAAAAGAACTAGCACCTCTGACCGAACAACGGGTCAGAGGCGCCAAAGGGTAAATCACACTACTCAGAGCCAAGAATGTGGGTCTGAGGAATACGCAGCGGCAGCAAGAAGTGCTGAGGCACAAATAGCTGACGACTCGGATGGGGATTCTGACGCTCTCAATTTTTTTAGGGGTAGGTCCCTGCTGCCCTTCATCAGGCGGGAAATAGCGGGGACCCAGATGAAGTTCCTTATCGATACAGGTGCGGCGAAGAATTACATTCGTCCGTACCATGGGCTAAAAGGAGCCCGCCCAGTCGATAATCCGTTAACCACTCACTCCATCCATGGCACGACCAAAATCTCAGAGAAATGCTATTTATCAATGTTTGAAAAAAAGGCTACCTTTTTTCTACTCTCAGAACTTTCCACCTTTGATGGGATTATAGGCCTCGACCTGTTAACACAAGTCGGAGCAGAGCTTTGCCTAAGCTCCAGCCAACTCAAGTTTGGCAATACTTCACAACCAATTTTGTACCATAAATGTGTGGATGTCAATTTCACTAACGTAGATTGCGCAGACGCACCTCCCCTGATACGAGACAAATTTTTGAAAATGTTGATGAATAGGAAGAAAGCTTTCGCAGACGCTAACGAAGCACTGCGATATAACACTTCCGTTGTGGCCACAATTAGGACTGTTGATGTTGCCTATCTATGCTAAGCTATACCCATATCCTATGGGTGCAGCCGAATTTGTCAACAAAGAAATTCAGGATCTCTTAAAAAATGGTATAATCCAGAAATCCGTTTCACCCTATAACAACCCAATTTGGGTGGTTGACAAAAAGGGCACGGATGAAATGGGTAACCGAAAAATGCGCCTCGTGATGGATTTTCGGAAACTCAATGAAAGAACCATACCAGACAGGTACCCCATGCCCAATATCTCTATGATTCTGGGAAATTTAGGTAAAGCCAAGTACTTTTCGACACTGGATCTTAAGTATGGCTGCCACCAAATCACGCTTGCAGAGCGTGATCGCGAAAAAACCTCTTTTTCGGTAAATGGAGGGAAGTACGAGTTTTGTCGGCTTCCTTTCGGCTTGAGAAACGCCGCTAGCATTTTCCAGAGGACAATTGATGACATACTGCGAGAGCAGATCGGCAAGTCATGTTATGTCTATGTCGATGACGTCATCGTCTTCTCAAAAGATGAAGAATCCCATGTCAGACATGTCGACTGGGTGTTAAAAAGCTTGCAGGAGGCAAATATGAGGGTATCTGAGGAGAAATCGCGCTTTTTTAAGAAAAGTGCAAATTTCTTTGGATTTGTTGTCACTAGTGATGGTGCCAAAACAGACACAGAGAAAGTTAAGGCCATTCAGGAGTTCCCAGAGCCCAAGACAGTTTTCGAAGTCAGTTCATTCTTGGGACTTGCTAGCTATTATAGATGCTTCATTAAAGATTTTGCATCGATAGCGAAACCCATTTCCGACATCCTAAAGGGGGAAAATGGTTCAGTCAGTAAACATAGATCACGAAAAATTCCGGTCGAATTTTCTGATCAACAGCGCAGCGCTTTTCAGAAGCTGCGGAACATATTGGCATCCGAGGATGTCATGCTTCGATACCCTGACTTTAAAAAGCCGTTCGATCTAACGACTGACGCTTCAGGACACGGTATTGGAGCAGTACTTTCACAGGAAAATCGCGCAATCACAATGATCTCCAGGACATTGAAAAGCCCAGAGGTTAACTATGCAACAAATGAGAGAGAGCTTCTAGCCATCGTTTGGGCTCTTGGCAAGTTGCGCCATTATTTATACGGGGTAAAAGACATCAACATATTCACAGACCACCAGCCACTGGCATTCACCGTATCTGAATCCAACCCAAACGCTAAAATCAAGCGATGGAAGGCACGCGTTGAGGAGTCCAATGCGCACATTTTCTACAAACCAGGAAAAGAAAATCTAGTTGCTGATGCTCTGTCCAGACAGCAGCTCAATGCATTGAGCCAGCAAGATGCTGGATCATGCATCGCGACAGCTCATAGCGAGCTCTCCTTGACATACACCATTGGATCAACTGACAAACCCTTGAACTGCTTCCAGAACCAGATAATTCTTGAAGAGGCACGTTTTCCACTAAAGCGTAGCTTCATCCGGTTTGGAAACAAAACACTCCCTAAGTTTCGTCTGCAGAGATTCACTTCTCGAAGAATTATGGGAAGTAATCAAGCCTAATGTGGTAAATGCTCTGCACTGCGATTTACACACTTTGGCACTAGTGCAGGATGATTTGGTTCGGAAATTTCCGACTTCCAAGCTCTGGCACTGCAGGAATCGGATCGTAGACATTTTTAGTGTTAGCGAAAGAAGAGAAATTCTCATCACGGAACACAACAGAGCACACAGTGCAGCGCAAGAAAACGTTAAGCAGGTCCTCTCAGACTATTACTTCCCAAAAATGACAAAGATAGCCAATGAAATTGTACAGAACTGCAAGACCTGCGCTAGGGCTTAATACGGTAGACACCCCAAAAAACAGGAAATTGGCGAGACGCCAATCCCTTCACGTGCAGGGGAAATGTTGCATGTGAACCTTTTTTCAACGGACAAAAAATTTTTCCTGACTTGCATTGATAAGTTCTCGAAATTCGCTGTAGTTCAGCCAATCCCATCTAGGACAATAGAGGATCTAAAGATGCCGCTGTTACAGCTCATGAATTTCTTCCCGAGGGTTAAGACAATCTATTGCGACAATGAGCCAGCTTTAAGCTCCCAAACTATCATCTCACTGCTGATGAACAATTATGGAGTCAGCATTCCAAACGCATACATAGCGTTTCTAACGGACAGGTCGAGCGATTCCATAGTACCTTGTTTGAACTCGCCAGATGTCTGAAGATCGATAAAAACATGAGCGATACCGTGGAAATAATTTTGTTGTCCACGGTGGAATACAATAAGACAATCCACTCTGTCACTGATGAACGACCAGTCAATGTTGTCCGTTCCCTCCCAGACGAATCACAATTGAAAATTCAGAACAAGCTTAAGAAGGCACAAGACACGCTAGAGGTAGGGAAAATGACTCTCAACAGAATAGGGTCTTTGAAGTTGGGGAAAAGGTGTTTGTGAAGTCTAATCGCAGGCTTGGAAACAAACTCACACCTTTGTGTAAAGACCGAGCCGTGGAAGCTGACCTGGGAACCACAGTTCTCATTAAGGGGAGGGTGGTCCACAAGGACAACTTGATGTAGAGTTTTTCCAGTTTTCCTTTTTATCATTAAAATTCAAACAATAGACAGGTAGAAATAAACACAGACTACAGGATCAGATCAATCAACTTACCTACACGCTAAACCAAATTTTGAAGGTCACAAAGGATAGGCAAATCGATTCTGGCCATTTATACGAAACACTTTTGGCCAGGAACAGAATGTTACTGATGGAATTGCAAAACATAATGCTCGCAATTACTCTCGCTAAAGCCAACATTGTTAGTCCAAACATCCTAGACCACGCAGACTTAAAATCCGTTGGCATGAGGAGCCCACAGATACCCCCATTGCCGACCTAATGTCCGTTGAGTCCGTAAAAGTGCTACAATCCACAAACATTATTTATTTTATAATTTCATTTCCAAAAATTAATTACACCTGTAGGAAAATTACGCTCTCCCCGGTCTCGCACAAGAGTCACATACTGCGAATGGATAACAACATCATTGCCGAGTGCCAAGACCAAATTTATGCGCTAAAAATTGCACAGCCGCAGCGAGAACAACCTTCTGTCAATTATCAACAGCCCGCTCGTGCGCCAAAGAGCTCCATACCGGCGGCGTAGCTCATTGCGAAATCCAACCAAGCAATCTGAATGCGGTCACATGGGTGACGACGGAATCATTATCATCAACGACGTAGCGGCGTTGGTCTGCATTGACAACGGCGCTGAGACCTGGGTGCGTGGTACTCAATTAATCACGTTCAACAATTGGATCACGGTAAACGGAACAAAATACATCAATCGCAACAACGTTCCGAACCGGTTCCCAGGCATCGCAGCTTCCCCCTTGTTGAACGTCACGGGTCATCAAGACATTCTTAGTCTCCCCTACATTCATCGACTGAACGAACGTAACCTGGAGACAATACAGGAAGTCAGAGACGATATAGGCAATATCAACACAACTATAATATTGCTTCTTTGGGGTGTGGCCTGTGGCATGGTTATCTGCATCGGTTTTACCTATTGGCGAATCACCAGGAAGAGGATCGCAGCTAGGAGAATGAACGAGGTGATCGCTGAAATAGGATCGGCCGAGGGCGGCCTTAACTTGAGGGGGGAGTAGTAGTAGGTAGTACATAACAGTACGGCCGGGTCCCCGACTCCAACACAGATGCTGACTCAGCTCTGGGTCGGATGTCGTTGCTTTAACGTAACGTTGCGGCCGGGTCTTCGACTCCAGCACAGACGCTAACTCAGCTCTGGGCCGGATGTCGTTGCATAGCAGGCAATGCACGAGATGCAAGCATTTCTGTGGCCGCTATGATTTCACTTTTTATATTTTTGTTAACTTTAAGTGAACAATAATGTCTTAGCTTTTAGTTCTAATTTGATTTATGCTGCGACCAGTCGTCTAGCGAGTTTTGAGCTCACTCACGCTTCAAACGAAGACGTGTTTTATTATATCATGATCAATAAATGAATCAATTTAAAATATAACACATAATTATATTAATTGGCGCCCAACCTAACCAGACTCGCGAGCTCGTAACCAAGTCGCGTGTGTTTTTAAAAAAAAAAAATAAATAAAAATAAAAACAAACAAACTCGCCCATCAAACGTTGAGGCACATTCTATAAACAAATTTGTGCTGTATTTTTCAAAAACAAAAAACTTTGTCTCATGTGGCAATAAAACTTGCGCTGAACGAAACACAATTTACACATAATTTACGCCCAGTGCAGTGGTTGCTGACCTACGTCAACTTGGTCAGTGCGTGTGTGTTGAAGCACACGAATTATTTCTTTTGTACACCGAAGCCGCTGGAGCTCTTCGGGCAGCGGAGTGTCACCAGTACAGCGAACAAGCTAATCTGGGCAGCGTTGAGAACTCTTTTACCGACTGCAGCGAGGGAAACAGCATCGCCGGCGGAATTTATTTACATAAGGCTAGAACTACCCCGTCCTTAAGATCATATAAGTGGGTTGCTCAGCAACGAAAAATTTAAGACTTGTGGAAAAAAGAAAATTTAAAAATAAATGAGCTCCATATTTTGAACACATTATACTGTTTTGTGTATCATCTTGTTTTGCAAATCCGGTCAAGGTTCTGTGAAGTTGTCATGCATAGGGCATTCCTAAAATATAGAGACCCCACTTCAAAAGACTGCGATTCAGAAAGCTCAGATAGTGACGATAGAGTAAAACCAGACATAGGAGACTTAGAAGACTGTTTGCTGTTTGCAAACATGGATCCCCAACAAATTAGAATGTTGGTCGACTCAGCGGTTGCAGCTGCGCTAGCAACGCAAGCGCAGGCATTTAATGCAAGGGATGCCGCTCTAAACAGACAAATAGCTGAATTGACACAAAGGGTAACAGAAATGAAAGTCACAGCACCCCCAATCAAACCGTTTGAGGAAATACAAATCGTCGACGACATTCGTTGTGATGAACCTTTAGATGCGATTAAATGCCTGCCCGAGTTTACAGGGTCCCAAGCAGCTTATGTTTCATGGCGACAAGCGGCAACGGCAGCATACAAAATATTTAGGCGGTATAACGGCAGCTCTCGCCATTATCAAGCTGTCATTATAATCAGAAGCAAGATAAGGGATTCAGCCGACACAGTTTTGGCTTCGTTTGCAACAAAATTGAATTTTTATGCCATCATTGACCGTTTAGATTTCACCTACAGTGACAAGAGACCACTACATGTCATTGAACAAGAAATGGGCACTCTCAGGCAAGGGCAACTTACCCTGCCTCAATATTATGACGAAGTTGAGAAAAAGCTCACGTTGCTCATAAACAAAGTCAATATGACGTACGACCCAGAACTAGTGAGAGGTATGTGCGAGAAATTTAGGGGTGACGCTTTGCGCGTATTCATCTCTGGTCTTAGGCGCAGTCTCACCGATGTCCTCTTTGCGGCACACCCGCCTGATCTTCCTTCAACGTTAGCGCTCGCACAGGAAATAGAGGCCAATCACGAAAGATACACTTTTGCGGCGAACTATGCCAAAAGTGTTGAGGAGAAGGCTCGGAGGCCCGACCAACGACCTCAGGCTCAGCAACGGCAAAAAGGCTCAGATGCAACAGAGGCACAGCCTGGCTTTGCAAAAAGCCCACACTACACTCGGCAACAAAAGCCCCAACAGCCCAAACAGACCGATCAGCGTAGTGGTAGACAACGTAACGGCTGCGATGATCAGCAACCAATGGATGTTGACCCTTCAATGTCTAAAGTCCTGATGCTATCGCAGGCGCCAAAGTATGTGAGCTCAAGTAACCCACAAGCTTACAAAAGAACTAGCACCTCTGACCGAACAACGGGTCAGAGGCGCCAAAGGGTAAATCACACTACTCAGAGCCAAGAATGTGGGTCTGAGGAATACGCAGTCGCAGCAAGAAGTGCTGAGGCACAAATAGCTGACGACTCGGATGGGGATTCTGACGCTCTCAATTTGTTTAGGGGTAGGTCCCTGCTGCCCTTCATCAGGCGGGAAATAGCGGGGACCCAGATGAAGTTCCTTATCGATACAGGTGCGGCGAAGAATTACATTCGTCCGTACCATGGGCTAAAAGGAGCCCGCCCAGTCGATAATCCGTTAACCACTCACTCCATCCATGGCACGACCAAAATCTCAGAGAAATGCTATTTATCAATGTTTGAAAAAAAGGCTACCTTTTTTCTACTCTCAGAACTTTCCACCTTTGATGGGATTATAGGCCTCGACCTGTTAACACAAGTCGGAGCAGAGCTTTGCCTAAGCTCCAGCCAACTCAAGTTTGGCAATACTTCAGAACCAATTTTGTACCATAAATGTGTGGATGTCAATTTCACTAACGTAGATTGCGCAGACGCACCTCCCCTGATACGAGACAAATTTTTGAAAATGTTGATGAATAGGAAGAAAGCTTTCGCAGACGCTAACGAAGCACTGCGATATAACACTTCCGTTGTGGCCACAATTAGGACTGTTGATGTTGCCTATCTATGCTAAGCTATACCCATATCCTATGGGTGCAGCCGAATTTGTCAACAAAGAAATTCAGGATCTCTTAAAAAATGGTATAATCCAGAAATCCGTTTCACCCTATAACAACCCAATTTGGGTGGTTGACAAAAAGGGCACGGATGAAATGGGTAACCGAAAAATGCGCCTCGTGATGGATTTTCGGAAACTCAATGAAAGAACCATACCAGACAGGTACCCCATGCCCAATATCTCTATGATTCTGGGAAATTTAGGTAAAGCCAAGTACTTTTCGACACTGGATCTTAAGTATGGCTGCCACCAAATCACGCTTGCAGAGCGTGATCGCGAAAAAACCTCTTTTTCGGTAAATGGAGGGAAGTACGAGTTTTGTCGGCTTCCTTTCGGCTTGAGAAACGCCGCTAGCATTTTCCAGAGGACAATTGATGACATACTGCGAGAGCAGATCGGCAAGTCATGTTATGTCTATGTCGATGACGTCATCGTCTTCTCAAAAGATGAAGAATCCCATGTCAGACATGTCGACTGGGTGTTAAAAAGCTTGCAGGAGGCAAATATGAGGGTATCTGAGGAGAAATCGCGCTTTTTTAAGAAAAGTGCAAATTTCCTTGGATTTGTTGTCACTAGTGATGGTGCCAAAACAGACCCAGAGAAAGTTAAGGCCATTCAGGAGTTCCCAGAGCCCAAGACAGTTTTCGAAGTCAGTTCATTCTTGGGACTTGCTAGCTATTATAGATGCTTCATTAAAGATTTTGCATCGATAGCGAAACCCATTTCCGACATCCTAAAGGGGGAAAATGGTTCAGTCAGTAAACATAGATCACGAAAAATTCCGGTCGAATTTCTGATCAACAGCGCAGCGCTTTTCAGAAGCTGCGGAACATATTGGCATCCGAGGATGTCATGCTTCGATACCCTGACTTTAAAAAGCCGTTCGATCTAACGACTGACGCTTCAGGGGTAAAAGACATCAACATATTCACAGACCACCAGCCACTGGCATTCACCGTATCTGAATCCAACCCAAACGCTAAAATCAAGCGATGGAAGGCACGCGTTGAGGAGTCCAATGCGCACATTTTCTACAAACCAGGAAAAGAAAATCTAGTTGCTGATGCTCTGTCCAGACAGCAGCTCAATGCATTGAGCCAGCAAGATGCTGGATCATGCATCGCGACAGCTCATAGCGAGCTCTCCTTGACATACACCATTGGATCAACTGACAAACCCTTGAACTGCTTCCAGAACCAGATAATTCTTGAAGAGGCACGTTTTCCACTAAAGCGTAGCTTCATCCGGTTTGGAAACAAAAGGCGACACTCCCTAAGTTTCGTCTGCAGAGATTCACTTCTCGAAGAATTATGGGAAGTAATCAAGCCTAATGTGGTAAATGCACTGCACTGCGATTTACACACTTTGGCACTAGTGCAGGATGATTTGGTTCGGAAATTTCCGACTTCCAAGCTCTGGCACTGCAGGAATCGGATCGTAGACATTTTTAGTGTTAGCGAAAGAAGAGAAATTCTCATCACGGAACACAACAGAGCACACAGGGCAGCGCAAGAAAACGTTAAGCAGGTCCTCTCAGACTATTACTTCCCAAAAATGACAAAGATAGCCAATGAAATTGTACAGAACTGCAAGACCTGCGCTAGGGCTTAATACGGTAGACACCCCAAAAAACAGGAAATTGGCGAGACGCCAATCCCTTCACGTGCAGGGGAAATGTTGCATGTGAACCTTTTTTCAACGGACAAAAAATTTTTCCTGACTTGCATTGATAAGTTCTCGAAATTCGCTGTAGTTCAGCCAATCCCATCTAGGACAATAGAGGATCTGAAGATGCCGCTGTTACAGCTCATGAATTTCTTCCCGAGGGTTAAGACAATCTATTGCGACAATGAGCCAGCTTTAAGCTCCCAAACTATCATCTCACTGCTGATGAACAATTATGGAGTCAGCATTCCAAACGCATACATAGCGTTTCTAACGGACAGGTCGAGCGATTCCATAGTACCTTGTTTGAACTCGCCAGATGTCTGAAGATCGATAAAAACATGAGCGATACCGTGGAAATAATTTTGTTGTCCACGGTGGAATACAATAAGACAATCCACTCTGTCACTGATGAACGACCAGTCAATGTTGTCCGTTCCCTCCCAGACGAATCACAATTGAAAATTCAGAACAAGCTTAAGAAGGCACAAGACACGCTAGAGGTAGGGAAAATGACTCTCAACAGAATAGGGTCTTTGAAGTTGGGGAAAAGGTGTTTGTGAAGTCTAATCGCAGGCTTGGAAACAAACTCACACCTTTGTGTAAAGACCGAGCCGTGGAAGCTGACCTGGGAACCACAGTTCTCATTAAGGGGAGGGTGGTCCACAAGGACAACTTGATGTAGAGTTTTTCCAGTTTTCCTTTTTATCATTAAAATTCAAACAATAGACAGGTAGAAATAAACACAGACTACAGGATCAGATCAATCAACTTACCTACACGCTAAACCAAATTTTGAAGGTCACAAAGGATAGGCAAATCGATTCTGGCCATTTATACGAAACACTTTTGGCCAGGAACAGAATGTTACTGATGGAATTGCAAAACATAATGCTCGCAATTACTCTCGCTAAAGCCAACATTGTTAGTCCAAACATCCTAGACCACGCAGACTTAAAATCCGTTGGCATGAGGAGCCCACAGATACCCCCATTGCCGACCTAATGTCCGTTGAGTCCGTAAAAGTGCTACAATCCACAAACATTATTTATTTATTTTATAATTTCATTTCCAAAAATTAATTACACCTGTAGGAAAATTACGCTCTCCCCGGTCTCGCACAAGAGTCACATACTGCGAATGGATAACAACATCATTGCCGAGTGCCAAGACCAAATTTATGCGCTAAAAATTGCACAGCCGCAGCGAGAACAACCTTCTGTCAATTATCAACAGCCCGCTCGTGCGCCAAAGAGCTCCATACCGGCGGCGTAGCTCATTGCGAAATCCAACCAAGCAATCTGAATGCGGTCACATGGGTGACGACGGAATCATTATCATCAACGACGTAGCGGCGTTGGTCTGCATTGACAACGGCGCTGAGACCTGTGTGCGTGGTACTCAATTAATCACGTTCAACAATTGGATCACGGTAAACGGAACAAAATACATCAATCGCAACAACGTTCCGAACCGGTTCCCAGGCATCGCAGCTTCCCCCTTGTTGAACGTCACGGGTCATCAAGACATTCTTAGTCTCCCCTACATTCATCGACTGAACGAACGTAACCTGGAGACAATACAGGAAGTCAGAGACGATATAGGCAATATCAACACAACTATAATATTGCTTCTTTGGGGTGTGGCCTGTGGCATGGTTATCTGCATCGGTTTTACCTATTGGCGAATCACCAGGAAGAGGATCGCAGCTAGGAGAATGAATGAGGTGATCGCTGAAATAGGATCGGCCGAGGGCGGCCTTAACTTGAGGGGGGAGTAGTAGTAGTAGTAGTACATAACAGTACGGCCGGGTCCCCGACTCCAACACAGATGCTGACTCAGCTCTGGGTCGGATGTCGTTGCTTTAACGTAACGTTGCAGCCGGGTCTTCGACTCCAGCACAGACGCTAACTCAGCTCTGGGCCGGATGTCGTTGCATAGCAGGCAATGCACGAGATGCAAGCATTTCTGTGGCCGCTATGATTTCACTTTTTATATTTTTGTTAACTTTAAGTGAACAATAATGTCTTAGCTTTTAGTTCTAATTTGATTTACGCTGCGACCAGTCGTCCAGCGAGTTTTGAGCTCACTCACGCTTCAAACGAAGACGTGTTTTATTATATCATGATCAATAAATGAATCAATTTAAAATATAACACATAATTGTATTAATTTATATAGGGATGGCGGCCGGTCACCGATCCGCTACTAGTAGATGGAAGCGTGTGGCTTGACTAAAGCAGGTCATCTGTTCGCGAACACATTCACTAACGTCGAACATTCCACCGAGCCGAATCAAGTTCGCGCGTATAAGCGTATAAGCAAGCGGATGACCTTCTTAACCCATAACTTTTAGAAGTGAATTTGAAAATGCAACTTAGGGAGTGTTTGTTAAAACGATAATATCGCAGCCGTCTCTCTACGAACTACAAATTTGTCCAACTTTCCCTTGAATTTTAAAGTTAACACATTCGTAAATAATACCGATCAAAAGATCATTTTCCTAATTCAAAAATATATAGCAAAAAACTAATAATTTAAAATCAAGAGTGTGTGTGACTCAGGAAACGAGTAATGATACAAAATGCAAGCTTACCTCTGAAAAACTCACTAAAACAATACCAAATTTAAAAAGGTTTTTACAAAAAAAGTTATACTATATGGGGCACCATATGTGTCAGAAAAATAAGTTTTGGTAAACAATACAAATTGGCTGTCACCTAGTGTTATCAGTGAAGAGCTCTTCATATGTTTCTTCAGTTGGTGTTCCTTGCTTTTCCCTTGGTTTCAAAATTTTCGAGAGTCCAAAATCTTTCTATTAGGGTATTCATATCTTCTCTTGAAATGAGTGCTAATTTGTTCGCTGCCTTTATTATTCAAGCCACAACCCATCCTAACTCGGTTTTCTGCATAATTGGACCAGAGGGTATGAGTTTATGTTGTTCAAGGAGCAATAATGAGTAGTAATGCTCAGCGCCGAACAGCATGTCTATTTTACCTGGCTACCAGGCAGCATGTCTATTCTATCACTCATGTTCCAGTTTATTTACTCATTTACTCGAGCCTTGCTTGTTTTTGGTTCTTCACCGATACCTTCAATTCGTAATTAGGTATCGTGTCGTTTTACGAGTCAAACGAGTCTTTCCATGATCACGTTAATTTGGGATTAGGGTCTAGCAGAGCCTTGAAAATTGTTTTGCGACGAAAGTCGTCGCAACGAAATATCAAGTGACTTGATTTCTTGTAATAGGGCCATGCTTTTTCTGTGCTCGATGAAGATACACATGCTGCTCCTTTTGACTTTCGTTTTTCATTCTCTTGTGCTTTGTTATCAGTAGACAAAACACAAAATATGTGTTCAAGAAAATGAAGCAATGTTCATAAAGCGTTGTAGCGTGTAAGCCGAATCATTGACAGCCTGTTACATCAGAAAGCGATTTAATACTGTAGTAGCTGTGTCCATTGGATTGTCGTTATCATCTACTGATTGAGGTAGATCTTTATTTGAAAATGCTGGGACATATACCCTAGCTTATGTACATTTTTGGATAGCTTAAAAAGGGATAAATATACAATAATAATTTAGACAATCTTGTCTGGCGTACAAAGAGGTTTTTTTTTACTTATGTACTAAGGCTGTTTACAATGTTATATCCCTGTGTAACAGAGATAGGCATTCTGATCTTCTTAGTTGATACATTGTAGTGTTCACCAAGTAACAGAGTGGGATTTAACAAGGCCTTCCACATGGGGTGTCCCCGTTCAAATGCGAAACTCTATAAAGTCTTCACCCATAGATATCTCACGTTCGGACGCGGGTCGATGGGTTCGGGGTGCGTACTTCTTGCTTTTGCTCAAACTTCCTCGCCCAGTCTGCATATCAACGCCGGTACACTGACACGAATAATAAGCAAGTACGCTTGCGGATACAAACCAAATCATTTATTATTGCACAAATTAATCTCTATTTACCTATCTCTGACCATAAGTGTTCCGACGAACACAACAACAACTAATGGAGGAACCTAGGTGTTGGCTGTGCCTCGTCTCTACCCTCCCAAACATTATTATTATTTTTTAGATTTTAGAGGCACAGCCTCCTTACCATAGCAACTGAAGAATTTTCGGTTGCCCCTAAGCGAGACTCCAAAGCTCTTAATACATTTCGCTAGTAATTAGCATGGTACTCGACAGACTAGAAACTATAGCTCGAAGACTATAGGAGCTAGAGCCATAATTTGGTTTAATATGTGCTCGTAAGTAATACGCAGATTACGAACATTTCGGATTTTGACAACCTGCTCCCATTCGCCTCCATATAAAAAAAACGCAAATCTGCTCTTGTTACGTACTGAAATTTTCATAACGATCCTATTCTTAGTTTAAAAGTTATTTAAGAATTTATTTTCCATAGTGGAGCCAAGCGCAGCCAATGTGTAAAGTGCGCAGCTTGCTGCGTGCGTTTGTGTGTGTGTGTGTGACCAAAGACAATATAAATACTAAGATGAGTAACGCGAATACATTTGAATGCAAGACGAAATTTCTAGTGTGGCATTTCAAGTGGCTTTTCGCTCTTCAAAAGCCACGGCAGCCGAGTGGTATTTCGCTCTCCAAAAGCCACGGCAGCCGAGTGGCTTTTCGCTCTCCAAAAGCCACACGATCAAATACAAATACAATAGAAATTTGCCGATAAGAGACATTTGACCTTCACATCAAAAATTTAGTAAAATCCAGCTGATAACTTATAGGGCAGATCATCCACCCTATAAGTGTTTAACACCGAGTTGACAAATATGGCAACCTAGTTCAGTGTTCAGTGTTGCCCACTTGCTCCAGCTCTACATATGAAGTTTTGCTTTTGCACCTTTTCCAATTCTACCATTATTTTATTTGCTCGATTCACCAAAAAATTCACAATTCACACTCAAATGTCAAACAACTTTTTGAACGGACTGGCAAAATTTTCTACTCAAATTGGCAGCCTTTGCTAGAGTGTGAAGAGTGGAAGTCTGTAGTACTTCAATTGTGTTTTTTAAATGGTCGGCAAATGGAGGGAAATATGAAATATTCATAGTTTGCGTCTGTTTCACGAGAATATCCATATCTGAGCTCCATCTTTTATAGTCTCCGAAATATGCTAGGAAAACCAAGTCTTTAAATCGATTTTTATTGATAATAATGAAACAGAGAAAGATATCGAAAAAAAATATAAACTTGGTCTGCGTGCTTTAGCACTATCTATAGTCGACAAGTTTAGGTCTCTAGCTTTTGTAGTTTCTGAGATCACTGCGTTCATACAGACAGACAGACACGGAAATGGCTAAATCGACTCAGCTCGTCGTCCTGATCAAGAATATATATACTTATATAATGTATTTGGGGTCGGAAATGCTTCCTTCTGCTTGTTACATACATTTGCATAAAACCATTATACCCTTTTTACCCATTTTCAGTGGGTTCAGGGTAAAATAAAATCAAGCATTTTTTGTAGAGAATTTCGGATACCATTGATTTGACACGATGACATCCCAAATTAATCATGAAGAAAATAATTTTGGGTCATGGAAGTCAGAACGGACTAGAGCTCTAAGTAGTTCCGGCAATATTGAAATTACCCAGAACAGCAAGAAAATCACGATCACAGAGCATAGAGGAGACAGAATGTGTTTGAGGAGAGCAACGATATGCCACCTTTTTAAGATAAATTAGTATTTGTTTTAAGAACGAGTCGATTGTTTTAAATTCTTCTTTATGCCACGTAGATGGAGTTTAAATGGTATGATGTTAACAAATGCAGCTGCTCTGCTTGTTTCATTAGATTTATTAGATTTCGATTTATTTATTACCTTATGGTAATAACATAATATTTAAATGGAAAACAATATAATAGTGTTTTTACACCGGACTTAACAGAGTCTGTTAAAGTCACAAGTGAAAAACTTGTTTACAGCAGCCGCTACCGCGACTGTCAGTGAACAGCTGATTGCCATTAACTCTGCGTGTCGGCGTAAATTAAAATTTTATTCAAAATTCAAATTATGAGTAATATTAAAGTGAAACATCAAATCGTGGACCTGCTTTCCGCCGTCGGACATCGAGGATGACGGGGCACTTACTGTGAGGATGCACCTCTCTCAGCTGCGTTTTGGCACAACAATGCCAACAATGCGTCGTAGTTGGGTGATGCTACCAGAGAGGTGTAGCAATATGTGAGTAAATAAAACAACATACTTGGGTTATAATAATACCACGTATATTTAAAGGACCGCTTTGGTCAATGAGAAGATAACTTTCGAATGGACGGGAATGCTTCGAATTCTTCAGTATGCTGTATATATATACATATATATACATTTACAAGAGGAGATCCTCTTTGTAACTGTTTTGTTTTCCGTTTAACCGGTTGGGCAGAGGAGCAGCTTGCTTCCATATCTGGTGACAGCAGATCGTCAGCCATGTCGTCATCCACATACGAACTGCATCCGACTGCAATTTAAATATAATTTATATTATATGCAAATCTATAAATGTTATTATTTCTAAATAATAAAACATCTAACCTATCTTCACTTTTACCTCACTTGGCAGCACCTCCACGCAAAATGTCTCTAATCTGGTGGCCAAAGCCATTGCTTCTATCTTTGCGTGTCCATTTCGCGCCCAATCAAAACTCATCCGCTGCTCAATGCTGCTGAATGCACTGCATTTGCACATAAAAAAAGGTTGCTTCGTTGAGCCTTCTGAGGAATAAACTCACAAATGGGTTGCTAGCATTCATATCCCGTCCACGCCCACTGGAACGACCCCCAGCCGCCACCGCCCGACGAATCGCGAATTGGATAATAAACTACTGGCCACCCCCTTTTAAGATCAGTAAAAAACTGTCACTCCCGCCCCCGCAAATCGTGAAAATAAATATCCCGCCGTTTTGGAGCTGGAGTCCCCAAATTTGAAAGGTAGATTGTTGGGCTCCACTTTTAAGGATCACTAAAAAATGTTCCGCCCAGATCACTGGGGGCGTGGCATTTCGATTAAATCGATGTTTTCTCTCAGTTTTAAAGCTAGAGACATACATTTTTTTTCAGGCATATTACTAATAACCTCCTCTAAAGGTTAGCTTAGGTTAAGCCGGTTAACCGCGACAGAGGTTGTACATAGACCAAATTGGTCCTAGTGTTGCGAATACGTATGGTCGTTAGGTGTCCTTATGATCCTGCAGTATGTATATGCGCTTGGCAAATGCCAATAAAGATTTGGAGTATGTTTGGCAGCATCTTCTAGCAAATTTTCTAGCGAATTTTTCGAATATTTCAGCCACTCCTGGTTCTTTATATTTGCAGCAGCCTTCATCTGTTGTACTGCCCAGTTTTTCACGCGAACTGCTGCCAGGCAATGAGCCGTCAGCACTTCTATCATTAGTCTGCAGTCTCGTCTTGATGGCAGCAGTATGAAGTGCGTGAGCATTTATCCCGTGTTTTGCACAGGATTTTAGAGATTTTGCAGCTGGTTGTGTTAGCTGCCACCCAGATTGCTATATAGGGACTTTAATGCGATTCCAATATTTTCTGAGTTTTCGTGAGATAGCCCGACACCTTCCCTATCTATGCGGGCTGCCATCTTGTTACCATCAATGCCCCGTTGGCTGGGAGCCAAATATATGTGCTCTGTTTTAACAGTGATTAGCAGTGCTTCCTCCAAAGATCACACATCATTTTTTTGGTTACGCCCACAAGGGGCGCGGCAAATCGCTAAAATCGATATACTTCCCTCGGTTTTAAAGCTAGCTACATACTTTTTTAGATTATACTACTAATAACATCCTCTTATGATCGATAAAATCCATATATCTTGGGGCGGGTAAGCCACAAAAATCAATATCTTTTACAATTGAAGAGGTAGAGTCACAAAATTAGGTAAGCAGTTTCCTGGTGACCTCCCATAAATAGAGAGCCTCAAAATATCAAAAATTACAAAAATTTACATAATAAAAAAAAATTTCATACAACAATAATAATTAAGATTAGGAACAAGTATTGCGCAGTTGGTTTTGCCCGACTGTAACGTTCCTACTTGTTGACATTGACATCCCGGCCACCAGAACGCCCCCCAGCGGCCCCACCCAAATAAATACGAAATGCTTATATCTCCCACATGTTTAGATCTATAGTATCCGTGTTTGTAATATGCATTACTAACAAAGCTTCCGCAAATAAAAAAAAAAAATTTTACAGCCGCGCCCCCTCTCGCCACGTAAACGCAAAAATCGACATACCTTAAAGCACAAATCGGTAAAACGTGTATGCTTTCCACAATTGTAAAGCTTGAGCCATCAAATTTGATATATATATTGGTATATACTGGTGACCTTCCCCAAAAATTGAGACCTTCATATTTTGGCCACGCCCACTAGAACGCCCCTCAGCCACCCCGCCCTTACGAATTAAGAGCTAGACTAGAAAAATGGCGGGCGCGTTTATTAGAATAGAGCTGCGGTAGTTTGTTGTTTGGCGCAAGAATGCTGCTTGAAATTGCAAGAGTCATTTCTATCAAAGGGGCCGGTGCGAAAAGCAAGTCTGTTGAAACTAGGGGCCTTGTCGCGTATGAATCAAAGCGATGATGCGTGTGAACATGTAAACGATTTTTTTGATGCCGTAAAAAAATTTAAAGAGAAAGGAAAGGATTTGTTAGTA
Organism: Drosophila colorata; assembly: GCA_035041545.1. Lineage (NCBI taxonomy): Eukaryota > Metazoa > Arthropoda > Insecta > Diptera > Drosophilidae > Drosophila > Drosophila colorata. The sequence continues at coordinate 45,167 of JAWNLD010000137.1, forward strand.
ATTTTATTGCTATATAGTCTGCCCGAATCGTACGATATGTATCGATGTGCGAGGGAAGCACGAGATGACTTGGCAAATCCGGATGTGGGTCGTGTTAAAATTCTGGAAGGATCGGAAGCGCCTAAGACAAAAGGAGATCGTGAAGGACAAAACGCAATGATCGCTAACCGTCGGAAAGACAATAACAAAAAGGCACGAAGCGGTAAATGAAAAGTGAAAATAAAAAATGTTTTAGCTGTAACCAGAATGCACATATCGCGTGTAATTGTCGAATCAAGGCAAATAAAAACACGAAAAGTGAGACAAATGAAGAAAGAGCGAGTAAAATTAGAATAAAAACGACTTAGACATGTCATTTTCTGCAAATGAAAAATTGCTTGTGGTGTCTAGATAGTGATTGCGTGCGTAAAGATATGGAAACTTGTATTACGTGAATGGCGAAAATAATCAAGGGAACAATATAATGCATGATAATTAAAATAATCTTGATGTGTGGCATTATCGAATTTAAATTAAAGCGATTTTAAGTATATGGCTAAAAGTGATAAAGCTTACGGTATGGAAATAAGTGAGAAAAAAAACTATCAAAATGCAAGATTTGCGTAAGCGAAAAGCAAACTGCAAGTAGTGAAAAAAGCGCAAAAGAGAAACGTACAATCGAATTACTGGAAATAGTGAACAGCGATGTATGCGACCAACAGAGAATACAATCTGTTAGAGGCTGTAACCGCGGCAGATGTATTTGAAGCTTTTAAGGCATAAAAAGGTGCAGCAGAAAACTTCACAGGTAAGAAGATAAAAGCACTACAATCAGACAACAGAACAGAGTACTGCAACAAAGAGTTATACAATTACACGAATACGAATGGAATCCAGAGACGCCTAACAACACCTCATACGCCACAGCAAAACGTTAGCAGGGAGGCAGAATCTAGAGTTCGAGATGGGGGGCCGTATGATGAAGCAATCTGGTGCATCGCCATATTTTTCGGCAGAGGCGTGTTATATAAGATATAGATGTATAACACGTGGTCTATCCGGCAAGATTCCCCACACTTACTGGACGAAGAAAATTCCTACAGTGACACACTTACGCATATTCGGCACGAAGGCATTGATCAAGGGCTCAAACAAAGGCAAATTCGAGTCGAGATCAGAATAATGCGTCCTGGTTGGTTACTCAACGACATCGAAAGCAAATCGAGTGTATTTGCCGAAAAAGCGGAAGGTAACAGTAAGCAAAAATTTCAAGCTTTTAAATGTTCCATTTTTCAAGAGCGAGTACGCTGAGTTCTACGACCACGATCAAAACACAGATGGAGGCATCGACATCAATCTCACTAGTGAAATGAATGGTAGATCTACAAGCGGCGATGACAGTAGCAAAAATCGACCTAACCAGTTATGCAGCAGCGTGGCAGAAGGCGTCCAAAACTCGAGGGGACAGGCCAGGCAATATCAACCAACAACTCAAGAGGTTCAGAACAGCAGCAGTGATGAGGAGAACAGCTCAAACGGAAAGTTGGGAAGAATGCGAATTGGCATTCATGGTTGCGTCAAATGACCCAACTACGTTTAGAGAGGCGATAAACAGCGAGGACGGCATCAATCGTACAAGGGCAATTGAAGATGATTTTCTGGCACAAATTCATAACAGCATCATGAAAAATCCTATCTGTTTGCTGAAGAAGACGCTGTACGGATTGCACCAATCTGGTTTGCGTTGGTATTGCAAACTCACTGCAAAACTACAAGAAGTTGGATTAGAGCCCACAAAGTAGGACCGTGCCTATTTGTTAAAAGAATGGATGAGAAGATTCTCCTAGTAATCATTTACGTTGACGATTTGCTGTTAGCTTCAAATTATCCGACCGAAGAGGTTCTTGGAAAGCCATTCGATATTAAAGATCTTGGTCCAGTGAAGAATTGTTTGGTCATAGAGTTCAAGCTAGATCATTTCACAGGAGAGGTACATTAATGCCATATTGGACAGATTTGAAATGACTGAATGCATGCCAGCATTAACACCAATCGAAGCAAAATGCACTTGAAGCGGCCAGAAGCAGCTGACAAAGACGAAATGAGGAAGTATCTCTATCAAAACTTAATTGGTGCTCTTATGTTTTTTTTTCACTCACAGCGCGTCTAGAGATTGCGTTCTACATGAATTTCATAAGTCAGTTCAACTCAAATTGCAATGTTGAACACTGGAAGACAGCGAAAGGAATTCTTCGGTACCTAAGCGGTACTAAGCAACTTGGCTTGCTTTCAAGCGAACAGGCGATGATCTACACGGAGTCGTCGATACCGAATGGGGCGCCAACTTGACCGACAGGCGGTCCTATTCTGGTCATGCACAATAAGTTGGGGTTAATAGAATTGGCAGGAGATGCGATTCGGTACGACGCTTCAACGATAACCAAAGCTCTCAAAAATTGGTTAAAGGTTTTGGTTTCTACCCACGCACAAAGCACATCGATGTGCGCCACCACTTTATCCAACAGAAACATCAGAGTGGCGACATTCATACGGAACGAATGCACGTAGACATCTTGACGAAGAGTCTTAGCAGTGTTAAACATCACTAGTATTTAAGAATTATTAAATTGCCTCCAATATATAATTATTCATGCAAAGTAGCAATCTGGGAACTCACATTTCGATGTTATCTTAAGTCTTTTTTGCGCCATGTTATATATGTGGAGACATTCCTTAATTTTTCAGCATAGCACGCAACACGTGCCAAAAAAGTTTTGATGTGATTTTTAGACGAGGTCATCAGCAATCGGTCGGTATACAGTTCATGCATATAGTTTTAAAATTAACGAAGATATATAGGTATAATCGAATTGCAACGCCCCCATTAGGCGCCCATCGAAACCCTTAACACACACGAGTATATATTACAAATTGCACACCTCTTGCTTAAATAGCGGCGAAAAAAATTGCGTTAGTACGGACAGTGGGACAGACATTGCACAAACCCAATATACTAGTTTACTTCGTGAACGAGTATAACAAATTAATCTTAAAAAGGTGGCATATCTTTGCTCTCCTCAAAACATATTCTGTCTCCTCTATGCTTTCCGATCGAGATTTTCTTGCTGTTCTAGGTGATTTCAATATTTCCGGAACTACTTAGATTTCTAGTCCCGACTCTAACGTGCTGACTTCCACTACCCAATATGATTTTCTTGATGATTTATTTGGCATATCAGGTGACAAATCAGTATCCCAAATTCTCTACATAAAATGCAGGATTTTATTATACCCTGCATCCATAGTCTGTATGAACGCATTGATCTCAGAAACCACAAAAGCTAATTTTCGACTATATATTCTGCTTAAGTATACGCAGAACAAGTTTATCATTTTTTTTTCGATATATTCGTTCGTTTCATTATTATCGATAAAAATCGATTTTAGGACTTGGTTTTCTTGGCATATTTCGGAGACTATAAATACTGTCCTTGTAATTATGTTCTTTTCCTTACATTTAAAAAGAATCATTTATTATACCTATCCTTAAAACGGGAAAGAAGTACAATGTTCAGAGCTATAGAGGTCCTTCTACGTTGTCTGTTATTCTTAAGATTTTTGATTTTTTGATAACTTCTCAACTGCAACAATTTTGTTGATCTTTAATTTCTCCCTGCTAGCATGGGCTTGGGAAATAAAGATCTACTACCACTAACTTATTGGAATTCACGTCCTTTGTTATCACTAACTTTAGTAAGACTTTTGACTTCGTTAATCATTCGCTTTTTCTGCATAAACTTCATCTTTTGGGATTTCCAAATAACTTAATTGTGCGGAACTCCAACTCTTAGCCTGTCAATGTTACTTGCGGAATACCACAATTTAGTCATCTTGGTCCGTTGTTATTCACATTGTTCAGAAATGACCCTCCTTCTGTGATAAGTCACTTTCGGTTGCTGATGTATGCCGATGACGAAAATCTTTGCCTGTCGTCTTCTAACTTTCTATCTGATCAAAGGTTGCATTCGAGCTTGACAGTTTTCAAATTGATGTCAAGTAAATTTATTGAATCTTAATTGCAGTAAGTGTAAATTCATGTATTTTGTTTAGGCAAACACCCTTCTTGAATAATTATTTTATTAATGGTAAGCCACTTGATCGTATTAAATCGGATGACGATTTCAGTATCATTTAAGGTCTCAAGCTTAACTTTGACAAGCATATTTCTTTAGCTGCTACTCCTTTGGGTTTCATTAGGCGTTACTAAAACCCTACATACTTCACGTGTCCGTCCAATTCTTGAGTAAGTATCCCCAATACAAGGTTCATCAGGACAGAATTGAATCCATACAAAAATCAATTTCTGCTCTTTGCCCTTCGGGGTTATAACTGGAATCCTAATGCACGTATGCCTTCTTAAGCTTTTACATATGAAGCTTCCCTCGTTTTCTGGTCGTAGGGCCATGCTTGGTGTAATCTTTTTACACAAACTAATTAATGAGCAAATTGATTCTTTCGAATAGGGTAATTTCGAGGAAGACCGACAGCTCAATCAGTTGCGCCTAGACGACATAAAAAAAATAAAACATAGCTAAGCGCAAGTGACGCTGGCACCTTGTTACCACATGCACAGCTTGCAATTTTTTTGAGAGTGAAAGTAGCGTCCATCGCTTCCTTAAGATTAACTAACATACCCTATCCACTCATACAAACAATAACTAACACATACATTGCAGTGTAAACTTAGATTGAATAAAACATTGTAAACCAGTTTTTACCATCGAACCCATTGAAAATAGGTAACAAGGGTATAATGGTTTTGTGCAAATGTATGTTACAGGCAGAAGGAAGCATCTGCGACCACCTCCGACCCCATAAAGTATATTCATTCTTGATCAGCATCACTTGCCCAGATGATTAAGCCCTGTCTATCCTTCTGTCCGGCCGTCTGTATGAACGTGTCGATTTCAGAGACTACAAGGGCTAGAGAGCTGAGCTTGGACTTTTTAGATTCAAATATACCATACGCAGATCAAGTTTATTTCAAATGATCGTTAACTTGCCCCGTTTTCTTAAATCAGTGTTTATCGGTTTTTTGGGCATATCTAAGAAATTATAAGAGCTAGAGCCACAAAATTTGTCTTATCGCAAATCAAGTACTACAGGCTTGTGCTTTGGTTTGTACACAGATTTCAATGCTCTTGTTACGTCATACCCATATTTTTTTAATAAAAATAAAACATTTTCGCCCATATATATATATATATATGATGTAGCTAAGCGCAAGTGACGCTGGCACCTTGTTACCACATGCACAGCTTGCAATTTTTTTGAGAGTGAAAGTAGCGTCAATAGCTTCCTTAAGATTAACTAACATACCCTATCCACTCATACAAACAATAACTAACACATACATTGCAGTGTAAACTTAGATTGAATAAAACATTGTAAACCAGTTTTTACCATCGAACCCATTGAAAATAGGTAACAAGGGTGTAATGGTTTTGTGCAAATGTATGTAACAGGCAGAAGGAAGCATCTCCGACCACCTCCGACCCCATAAAGTATATTCATTCTTGATCAGCATCACTTGCCCAGATGATTAAGCCCTGTCTATCCTTCTGTCCGGCCGTCTGTATGAACGTGTCGATTTCAGAGACTACAAGGGCTAGAGAGCTGAGCTTGGACTTTTTAGATTCGAATATACCATACGCAGATCAAGTTTATTTCAAATGATCGATAACTTGCCCCGTTTTCTTAAATCAGTGTTTATCGGTTTTTTGGGCATATCTAAGATAATTTCGTTAAAGAGAAACGTAGATCATCAACACTACCTCAACCGCAGCAGGCTATCGCTGAGCTATTTACTGAATTTTTTCAAACGACTTAGAGGTATTAGGATTATCAATTGGGTCTGCCTTATCCTTATCGTGTAAATGACATAAATTGCATTTTTGGACCTCTGATCATGAAAAGTTCACTACTATGTGATCTAAGTGTCATCAAGTCCGTATTTTCCCCGGGACCTGCTGAGGTACCAGGCTGTGTGCTTAGTTACTGTCCGTGTAATTATGTTCTTTTCCTTACATTTAAAAAGAATCCTTTATTATACCTATCCTTAAAAAGGGAAAGAAGTCCAATGTTCAGAGCTATAGAGGTCCTTCTACGTTGTCTGCTATTCTTAAGATTTTTGATTTTTTGATAATTTCTCAGCTGCAACAGCTTGGCAAAAATGTAGATCTACTACCACTAACTTATTGGAATTCACGTCCTTTGTTATCACTAACTTTAGTAAGGCTTTTGACTTCGTTAATCATTCGCTTTTTCTGCATAAACTTCATATTTTGGGATTTCCAAATAACTTAATTGTGTGGAACTCCAATTCTAAGCCTGCTTATGTTACTTGCGGAATACCACAATTTAGTCATCTTGGTCCGTTGTTATTCACATTGTTCAGAAATGACCCTCCTTCTGTGATAAGTCACTTTCGGTTGCTGATGTATGCCGATGACGAAAATCTTTGCCTGTCGTCTTCTAACTTTCTTGACAGTTTTCAAATTGATGTCAAGTAAATTTATTAAATCTTAATTGCAGTAAGTGTAAATTCATGTATTTTGTTTAGGCAAACACCCTTCTTGAATAATTATTTTATTAATGGTAAGCCACTTGATCGTATTAAATCGGATGACGATTTCAGTATCATTTAAGGTCTCAAGCTTAACTTTGACAAGCATATTTCTTCAGCTGCTACTCCTTTGGGTACTGGGTTTCATTAGGCGCTGGTCAAATGAATTTGACGATCCCTACGTTACTAAAACCCTACATACTTCACGTGTCCGTCCAATTCTCGAGTAAGTATCCCCAATACAAAAGGTTCATCAGGACAGAATTGAATCCATACAAAAATCAATTTCTGCTCTTTGCCCTTCGGGGTTATAACTGGAATCCTAATGCCCGCATGCCTTCTTAAGCTTTTACAAATGAAGCTTCCCTCGTTTTCTGGTCGTAGGGCCATGCTTGGTGTAATCTTTTTACACAAACTAATTAATGAGCAAATTGATTCTTTCGAATAGGGTAATTTCGAGGAAGACCGACAGCTCAATCAGTTGCGCCTAGACGACATAAAAAAAAATAAAACATAGCTAAGCGCAAGTGACGCTGGCACCTTGTTACCACATGCACAGCTTGCAATTTTTTTGAGAGTGAAAGTAGCGTCAATCGCTTCCTTAAGATTAACTAACATACCCTATCCACTCATACAAACAATAACTAACACATACATTGCAGTGTAAACTTAGATTGAATAAAACATTGTAAACCAGTTTTTACCATCGAACCCATTGAAAATAGGTAGCAAGGGTATCATGGTTTTGTGCAAATGTATGTTACAGGCAGAAGGAAGCATCTCCGACCACCTCCGACCCCATAAAGTATATTCATTCTTGATCAGCATCACTTGCCCAGATGATTAAGCCCTGTCTATCCTTCTGTCCGGCCGTCTGTATGAACGTGTCGATTTCAGAGACTACAAGGGCTAGAGAGCTGAGCTTGGACTTTTTAGATTCAAATATACCATACGCAGATCAAGTTTATTTCAAATGATCGATAACTTGCCCCGTTTTCTTAAATCAGTGTTTATCGGTTTTTTGGGCATATCTAAGAAATTATAAGAGCTAGAGCCACAAAATTTGTCTTATCGCAAATCAAGTACTACAGACTTGTGCTTTGGTTTGTACACAGATTTCAATGCTCGTGTTACGTCATACCCATATTTTTTTAATAAAAATAAAACATTTTCGCCCATATATATATATATATATATATATATATATATATATATGGCAGACACTTTACTGTCAAAACAGATCACAGACCCCTTACATACTTGTTTTAAATGGTGAATCCAAGTTTAAAACTAACCTGCATGAGGCTTGATTTAGAGGAATATGAATTTACTCTAGGGAAAAAATAACTTTGTAGCGGATGCGTTAGCAAGAATAACCATCGAAGACCTAAAAACAATGAATAAAAATGTCTTAAGAGTCACTACAAGACAACAAAGTAGACAGAAATTTCCTGAGCAGGAACAGAAAAGGAAACATTGCTTAGGCAAATTCCTAAAAATGATTTTAAGCCGGTATACCAAGTCATAAAAAATGAAGATTTACGAAAAGTAGTGACCTTGCGTATAACTTCATTGAAATGTTTAATTGAACATGGAAGAAAAGTTAAAGCAAGAATTGAAGTTAACGACCTTTATACTAATGGAATTCTTGGCTTAGGTCAGTTCTTCCAAAGGCTAATTATCTTAAGATTATAAGTACAGAATATCAGAATTCTATAATCAATGACTTGTGCAAATATTTAAAAATACTACGTCTATCAGTCACTAGGACAAATAAAAGAGCCACGCTAGAAAAATAAAAAGAAAATTAGAATACGATAAAAATATAAATGACTTTAACCTAGAAATAGGAACACAAGTTGTATTAAACAAGTGAGAACGTTGCAGTCGGATGTACCGACAGCGGATTACTTGTTCACAGTGTAACAACAACTAAAACATGTACCCTAGCACTATGTGTATTAATAATAATAATATACAAGTAGAAAATACCAAAAAAAAAGTTTGCCCCTGCGCAGTCACAACTGTCACCTTAACAGCGTGTTAGTTATCATCGACACCAACTATTTCGTTGTTGACGAAATGCACGTTCGGTTATCTAATAACCTAACCTATCCAATAAGAATAAACGGGGAATTCCAACTGAAACTGAACGAGTATAACAGAAGTCTGTGGCTAGCACCGAAAAGTGTATACAGAAACAGCTGCGCATATAATAAACACTACTTATGTTAAAACTATTTTTTTTATGTTATGGTATGTGGGATAACAGTTCAATTTATGTTACGTATTAAATATATGTATACTTAAGTGTGTATGTGTATATATATACTTGACAGAGAATGCGAATAATTGAAAATAATAATTTTAGCTGCATTTTATACTGCACCACTGCACTACTAGTGATCACGTTGTGACAAAACTCAACTCAAGTTACATGTACGACAGGTGCAAAATCAATCAGTCAATCAACAGCATACAAATTCTAACAATTTAAAATAGTGTAGCAGTCAGCCTCTGTAAGTAGTCAGCCTCTGTAAGCATTGACAACGAAACAAAAATAATTACCGAAAATATGCAATAGATGGCGCTAGCAATGTTGCACAGGCATCATTGATGTTTTGCACATATCGACTGTTAGACATTATGGGCGCGGTAGTGGGCTAAAAATTGGGTAGCTAAAAAAGTTTGGATGCGATCTTTAGAAGAGGTCATCAAAAATCTGTCGATATACATTTAATGCATCTAGCTTTAAAAGTGAGGGAAACATATTGATTTAATCGAACTGACAAGCCCCCTGTAGGCGCATCACGAAACCCGTAACACTTTATCTGACGAGGGTATACACGAATAATATATATATATAACCCAAATTTTAAGTCTCAAGCTTCAATACCGGCGAAAAAAATTGCGTTCATACGGACGGACGGCATGACGGACATTGCACAAACCCAATATACTAGTTTCAATTCGTGAACGAGTATAACTAGTTTCACTTCGTGAACGAGTATAAAAATTCGTTTTTACGTTGAGCAAATGGATAAGGCACTTTTGAATGAATTGCTCATAAATTGATATTAGGCGGAATGGGTTAGCGACGGGCACACGATGTGTTAGTACGGTAAGTGATTTAATATAATTTCGGGTGTTGATTACTAGTCTAATCATCTATGCTGCTACTATACGTGTGATGTTTGGGAGGAGTGGCAAGGAGTGACCCCTAAATATTGCAACTTTAAGACTCAGTCAAATTATCGTCAACTACTGAGACCCGGGCAAGTCAGAGCCAAGTCCGGGTCACATAGTCGTCATCTATTTGCTCTTGGGGCATATAGCTAAAAATGTTTTGGATAAATATATATATATATTTTGGGGCGCGTCAGCCGTGAAAATCCATATCTTTCACAATGTTAGAGCTTGAGTCACCAAATTTGGTAATCAGTTTTCTGATGATCTCCTCTGAATAGAGGAGATTTTATTTTACAAAAATTTAAATTTTTCCAATATAACAATAATAATTAAGACCGTGAACAAGTCGTGCGCAGTCGCTTACGCCCGACAGCAACGTTCTTACTGGTTTACAACTCATATTTTAAATTTTTTTCATTTCATTTATTTAAAATACTAACAGTAATTTCGGCTTATAGGGTGTTTAAGCCGGGGTCATTACTGCAACTGCAGTGGGATTTCGCAATTGCCGCTTTTGCCCCGTAAGAAATACTCGGGTTTGTGTGTGTGTGTCAAGTGGGCCAAGATAGTCCGCTGCGGCCGATGTAATATTTAGCAGTTCTAGTATATATGTATTTTTTGTGCTTTTTTAGTTCTAGTATGTAGGTATTTTTTGTGCTTTTTATTGGTTTGAAATGAGTAACGGTTGAGTTTGGATTGGGCACGAAATGGACACGCAAAGATCGAACCATTGGCTTCGGCAACCGAGTGAGGTAAAAGTGAAGATTGACAGGTTGGTTGTTTTATTATTTCTAAATAATAAATAATATTTAAACATTTTCCATTTTATATAACTTATATTTAAATTGCTGACGTATGCAGTTGGCATGTGGATTACAACATGGCTGACTATCTGCTGTCACCAGACATGGAAGCTAGCTGTTCCTCTGCCCAACCGAGTAAACGGAAAACAAAACACTTACAAAGAGGATCTCTTGTTTATGTATATATATATACTGAAGCATTCGAAGCATTCCCGTCCATTCGAAAGTTGTCTTCTCCCTGACCAAACCGGTCCTTTAAATATACGTGTTATTATTATAACCTAAGTATGTTGTTTTATTTACTCACATATTGCTACACCTCTCTGGTAGCATCACCCAACTCCGACGCATTGTTGGCATTGTTGTGCCAAGATACAGCTGAGAGAGATTTTAGTTTACGCCGAAACGCAGAGTTAATAGCAATCAGCTGTTCACTGACTGCAGTTGCGGTAGCGGCTGGTGTAAACAAGTTTTTCAATTGCGACTTTAACAGACTATGTTAAGTCCGGTGTAAAAACCGTTTAAGACTGTCTCTGGTGCTGCTGTAGGACATGTACGCATAACACCCGTGAGGGATAGGCATACGAGCCGCTGAAGTTTGCTGCATTTTTGTATGGCGATGGCCTGCTGGACCTTTGGCTACCGGACGAGGGCAGCGTAAGTGACAACAGGCATCATACTATACAGCTATTTGATGGCTTTGGAGTCTAAGCCCCACGTTTCACCGAAGAGCCGACGAGCCCACATGGCATGACTACCTGACCTGACCTTGTCAGCGTCGAAGATAACACCCAACAGACTGTAACCTTGTCTAGCTGGTGGTTCAGTATCCCCATAGTTACAGGGATTTTCGGGCTTATAACTGAATCAGCGAAATGCACCTGAAGCAGTAGCTCTAGCGTTTCCCGTCGAACCTGTGTGTAAGAAGCATCTGTTCTTTTTAGGAGCCCCACACCATTAGATGACCCTCTGGCCAATACCTTTTGCAATCTCGCTGCTTCTGGAAGTGACTGCACACTTTCGCAGTAGGTGCGCCAGGTATCGCGTTTGGCGTGTCAAATGTTCTTATTATACTCAGTGAGCGCGCATCAGTATGTGTCCCACGAGTATCTATTTGACTTGGCCCTGTTAAACTGGCCCTGTCTGACCTACTTCTATTGATTTCCCAGGCCTTCGCTCCACCAGGGAACCTCACGTATTGCCTGATGTGGTCTTAGGGCCGCACTATCATGGTAGGAGGTTAAAAGCACACCTTGAAGTTGTCTCGACGCCAATTCTATCTCGCTCGTAGAGTTAAAGCTGGCAGCAAGTTGATCAACTTGCGAAGCCACTCAGGCTTTGGACAGGTCCCAATTTATTTTCTTGGTGATCTGAAAGAGTGGCCTCAACGGTAACCTTTTTTGATACATCTAATTGACTACAGAAAAGATAGTCAAGAAGGCATTCACCACTTTTATTGACGTCACTACTACCCCAGATAGTGTTATGGGCGTTGGCGTCACAGCCAATGACTAGCTGATTGTTCGTTCGCCAAAACAATTTCAATCGCTCCTTCTGCCGTAGCCACCTCAATGGTTGACAAAACTAGGTCCCTGGAGATAAAGTTTGTTAGAGGAAAGTGTCGTACGCTTTTATCCAAAAGAATAACTGCGGCGATAGAGGTGACGATCTATCAATCGCGATGAAACCGAGCTTGACACCGCTCGCCATCCGACTGTACGATAGCGCTGTCGACTCAGAATGAGTATTATTCGGTTTCTTTGACAAGCCGAGCTCCGGAGACTTTTCGTCTGAGCGACCCGTCTTGACCTTGGCGTCAGCGGGCGGCACCTTTGCAGCTTTCAGAGCAACTTCTTTTCGCGGCTTGTCATCTTAATGAAGGCGATCTCAGGGTCTAAATGTAGACTGTGCCTGTATACGTCAGACCGGAACTCTAAGAGAACTCACTGGATGCTTCGTCGAGAGCGGTGAGTGTGACGTCAGAGTCCGATTCAGAGACCAATGCGTCTATCGGACCCTACCGGGACAAACTTTTTCTCGACGAGAAACTGGCACACTCCAACTCTTTATCCAAGAAAGTTGGTTGTCTTTCTGGATCCTCCCCTTTGTGACCAACATCGCAGCATGGGAGGGTGGAGGCCGGCAGCCAACAGCAGCGGTGCTAGAAATAGGCTCAACCATTCAGGTTGAAGCCAGAGTGATGCTATTTGTGCCGCATCAGAATCATTATTTATATTAATACATTGGTTCATTTTGAATCCCACGAGTGAACGAGAAGGGGAGTTCGCCCGCGGCATAGCCTGTCTACCGCGGGAATTTGCAAAATAAAACTGGAGGCCGAGCACCCCCTCGGTTATGAATCCTTCGACATATGCTGTTCCACCTTGGATTGTGGAAATTTTCTAAAGAGTTGTGCCGATGGTGCCAACCTCACGCGGGTCACCCCACTAGCTTGGCTGCTGGGCCTGCAAATGGTTCGAAATGTGATCAGGTTCTCGGTGCGGCAGTTTCGCAATCAAGGCAGGTCGTGGTCGCCTCATCTAGCATAGGCGCTGGTCTCGCTAGGGTAGCGGTCCACGGCCGGACCTCAAGCGCAAGCAACCCGGGGCCGCAGCAGCAGCGATTGGCAGCTAGCAAGGCGCAAAGTACACTGAGGTACAAAGCGTCCAAGCTACCGAAGGGTGTTCGTGGGCGAACCTGCACCACGCTAGATGAGCGTCGGCCACCAAGTGCAGGATTTTCGTCGAGCAAAACATCAACGTGGCTCTCCTCCAAGAACCATGGTTGATTGGTGGCCAAGTCCAAGGATTAAGTTACGGCTCATGTAAGTCGTTATATGACTGAATGGGTGGAGAGCATCGCTATCGTCATGGCTAGTCATTGGCTGTGACGCCAACGCCCATCACAATTCTATATATCTTTTGTGTAGTCAATTAGATGTATCAAATAGAGGGTGCAAGTCCAGTTTTATAAACGTAGTCAGGGAAGAGGTACTAGATCTGCCACTGGTTAGCAGTTCTTGCTCCTATTTCATTAAAGCATCGATTTGATTTCGCAGGCCAAGCGGAACTCCTTTCCAATTCTTTTAACCCCAAGAAAAGAAATTGGACCTGTACTAAGTCTGAGTGGCTTCGAAAGTTGACCAACTTCCTGCCAACCTTAATTCCCCGAGAGAGAAAGAATTGACATCAAGACACTAAGTCTAATAAGAATATTAGACGCGGCAACGCGATCAATGAGAAACGCTAGAGCTACTGCTCCAGGTGCATTTCCCTGGTTCTGTATAAGCCAGGAAACTCCCTGTAATGAACCACCAGCTAGACGTGGTTACAGTCTGTCGGGTGTTATCTTCGATGCTGACAAGGTCCGGTGGGCGATTAAGTCATTCGCTCCCTTCAATGCCCCGGGGCCGACCAGATTTTCCCGGCCCTGCTGCAACACAGCCCAAAAGATATACTTAGTCCACTTATTGGCCTAATTTGGGCGAGCTTCCCTTGGGGGTACATTCCCAAGCAAGAGAACCGTCCCTTGGATCAACCTAAGTCGTATAGACCAATTAGCCTTACTTCCTAGAGGATGTAACAGAGGTTGCTCTACGTCAGTAAGATTGAAAAGGCATTCGATGTGAAGGAAACTGCTTTTTGCTCCATCGTAGAGAGAAGAGACAGAATCATAAGAAGGTGTTGCACAGATGTGCAGCAGACTTCAGCGGCTCGTATGCCTATTCCTTATGGATGTCATGCGTATATGTCCTACAGGAGCACTGGAGACAGTCTTGGGACTGAATTCACTTCACTTGCACATAAAGAAGGTAGCTTCTTTGAGCCTTCTGAGGATTAAACTCACAAATGGGTTGCTAGCAGAAGACATAGGTCATGCTAGTCTAGTAAGACTATTCCTGGCTTAGGGATCTGCGACCGAACTGATTGTGAGACCACGGAACTTTTCTTAGGGACGGAATTTACGATTCTTATTTCAGACCGTACTGAATGCAATGATTGCAGCCCTGGTAATGATAGCATGAGTGATGGTTCACATAAGGATCAAACACTAATCACGGGGATCACAGGACCCAACACCAAAATTTCGATTGCAATAGTTACCTGTCCCAGTGTTTTTCAATCTGAGATCCACGCCCTTGAGTCCTGCTCCAGACATATCCTTGACAAGGGCTTAAGAGGAGCCACCATAAATATCTTTTAAGATAGCCAAACAGCCATTCAAGCTCTTTCCTCATGGAGGATTACCTCGAGACTGGTTGCGGATTGCTAGAATTGTCTTCAGCAACTCTCACATAGAAACCTGGTCACACTTTGTTGGGTCCCAGGGCATTCCAGAATTTCCGGCAACGAAACTGTGGATGGGCTAGCTTCCTTGAATTTAAAGTAAAACAAGTAAAATGGGAGTGCTCGACTAAAAGATACCCTGAACCCAGCGCCGAGCTGTCGATCAATGCATTTAATTAAACCCCTCTGCATTCATACACACGACTCGACAGCCGCGCATAGTAAAATAAAATAAAAATAAATATTAAAAATGAATATTAATAATATTAATATTTGCAGACAAATTTGGGTATGCCGTAGTTTTGAAATTTGTCGCAAAATGTAAATATAGAATATTGGACACATGCACAAACAATCGCATTAGAATTCAAAAAAGAGCTCACGCATATGAATGCGCATATACATTTGTATGAATGTATGTATGCACACGCATACAAAAAACGCACGCACTTGGCGCTTGCCACCACGTTGCTTGCCAATATACAAATACATTTCCTTTAATAACTTCTGTGTTTCTTAACCGATTTTGATGAAATTTGTTTTAATGAATGAATTTTGTTTATATGAACTATACTTGCAATCACAAATGTTTTTTCTGTTAATGGGGGAAGTTGGGGGAAGGTATCCAAAATCCGAAATATAATAATCTGCGTATCCTTCACGAGATATGCTCAAAAAACCGGATTAAAAAAACCGATCAATATTGATAATAAGAAAACGGGGCGGGTTATCGATAATTTAAAAAAGCTTTGATCAGCGTATGGTATACACGAACTTAAAAACACAAACTTTAACACCTAGATCTTATTGCCACATTTTCTTTAATAACTTCTGTGTTTCTTATCAGATTTTGATGTATCTTAATGCAATCGATTCTTCAAGTGATATATTATATATGATTATTCAATCGAACCAAATTTTGTCTCTCTAGGTCTCATTATCAGCGAAATAACCTAAGGAGATACCCTGAACCCTAAACCTCTTTGGTTAGACACACATTTACAAAGTCACACATACACACGCACACAAAAGCGCACGCAGCAAGCTGCGCACTTTACAAATCGGCTGCGCTCGGCCCCACTATGGAAAATGAACTATTGAATAACTTCTAAACTAGGAGTATGATCGTTATGATATTTTAATAAGAGCTTCCAAATCGATGTACAAACCAAAGCGCAAGTCTGTATTACTTGATTTGTGCTTTTTTATATTTGGAGCGATGGGTATGTATCCAAAATTCGAAACTTCTGTTATCTACGTATTCTTAACGAGCACATATTAAACTGAATTTTGTATTTCTAGCTCTTATAGTTTTTGAGATATGCTCAAAAAACCGGATTAATGAAACCAATAAATATCGATAGTAAGAAAACGGGGCGGGTTATCAATAATTTTAAATAGCCTTAATCTGCCTGTGGTATACACAAACTTATAAAACTAAACTTTAATCCCTATTAATGCAATAGATTCTTTTAGTGCTATAGTATATACAATTATTCATTCGAACCAAATTTGGTTTCTCTAGGTCTCATAATCTACGAAATAAGCTTAAAAAATTAGAGGTTGTTGTAGATTTTTATCGATTTTAGGAAAGTGGTGTGGGTATCGATCATTTGAAAGAAACTTGATCTGCGCAAGCCATTGACGAGTCTATAGCCGAAGTTAAAGTCTCTAGTTCTTATAGTTTCCGAGATCGACGCGTTCATACATACGGTCGGACGAACGATAGACAGACGGACATGGCTAGATCGACTCGACTGCTGATCCTGATCAAGAATATATATACTTTATGCAGCAAGTGCTGCAATAAGAGTTAGGTATTAAAGATAGGGTTTTTAAGTACCCTACTCAGATCAAGGATATTTTTTGTTATCTATAACCCGCCTCGTTTTCTTATTATCGATATTTATCTGTTTTTTTTAATTCAGTTTTTTAACATATCTCAGAAACTATAAGAGCCAGCGCCACCAAATTTGGTTTAATGTGTTTTCGTAAGCGATACGCAGATTATGAATATTTCGGATTTTAGATACCCCCCATCTACCCCTTTTACATGAAAAAACATTTGTAATTGTAAGTACAGTAAGTACAGCCACAATATTTACTACTAGAATGCCCGTCAACATATAAATGTACTATAGTACAATAGGATGATTTAAAATAAATTTCATCAAAATTGGTTAAGAAACACAGAAGTTATTAAAGACAATGTATTTGTATATTGGCAAACCACGTGGTGGCTAACTCCAAGCGCAGACGTTTTCTGCATGCTTGTGCACACATACATACAACATGCGTATATGAACTTTCATTTGCGTGAGCTCTTTTTCGAATTCTAATGCGATTGTTTGTGCATGTGTGCTATTTTCTTAGCTCAGATTTTGACAGATACAATTTAATTCTGCTGTTGCTCGGTGGTAGAGGTGTTGCCTGGTGCGCTATCTGACGCTAGCTCGAATCTCGCTATATTAACGGAGATTTCCTGGTGTTTATTTAATTTAATTTTATTTTTTCACTTAACACACTTATTGGTCCAAGTGCAACTGAATTCTGGGACATCGGCGATTTAAAATATTTTGAAGCAACAAAATGGGGAAAAATTTGTATTCGGCATGCACACTCTCAAAAAGCCTTCGCAGATCAGCTAAAACCAACATTTAAAAGATACAGTGTTCTATTTTGTGAAACTTTTCCGAAATACTTCACAACTACGGCACACTAAAATTTGTCTGTAAATATTAAAAGCGAGCGCGAAGCGCGAGCATTAACTGTACCCTAAACCCATTCCAAATGGGTAAAAAGAGTATAATAGTTTTGTGCAAATGTATGTAACAGGCAGAAGGAGGCATCTCCGGCCCCATAAAGTATATATTCGTGATCAGGACGACGAGCTGAGTCGATTTAGCCATGTCCGTCCGTCCGTCTGTATAAACGCAGCGATCTCGGAAACTACAAAAGCTAGACACCTAAACGCAGAACATCATCTTTTTCGATATCTTGCTCGGCTTCATTATTATCGATACAAATTTTAAGATTTTAAGACTTGGTTTTCTTGGCATATCTCGGAGACTACAAGAACTAGAGGCATCAAATTTAGTTTATTATGTACTCGTAAGTATTACGCAGATTATGACTATGAATTAGATTATGAATTCGGATTTGGGATACCTCCTCCATTCGCCCCCATATCAAAAAAACGCAAATCAAATACAACAGGCTTTCGCTTTGGTTTGTACATAGATTTGGATGCTCTTATTAAGCACTGAAAATTGTTAACGATCATACTCTTAGCTTAGAAATTATTCAAGAATTAATTTTCATTTCCAGGCGCAGTCGATGTGTAACGTGCGCAGCTGGCTGCGTGCGTTTGTTTGTGTGTGCACGTGTGACTTTGTGAATGTGTGTATGAATGCAAAGAGCCTTAAATGTATATAAAGACAGCTAGTTGCAGGGTATCTCCTAGTCGGGGACACCCGACCAGAGGCATCTTACTTGTTTTTGCCTGGTGATATGGTAGCATAACACCGCAGAAGTAAATGTTCAAGGGGATCTTCACTAACATATCTACAGAAGATCTAGGTTGGGAGGGTAATGCTAGTCTAAATTACACCAAAGACTGCGCCCGCAATGCTCTTAAATAGCAAATCATAGGCGTCAACCCTAAGTATATTTATAATAGCTCAGTCAAATATTTGACATTGATTATTATTTTTGTTTTTTGGGAGTCTATTTCACCCACCACACATTCACACACATTAAACTCTCCTTCGTATCGTCCAACTTAACCCCAGAAATCCAACGGGAAATTTTTGACGATCTGAACAGTAGTGACCACTTCCCCATTAAATTGACCCTCTATCGAAATACAATCCACCAGAATCACGTTGGCAAACCCAATTTCAATCTCAAAGCTGCCTACTCGGACCTCATTAAAGAATCCATAGACAAAATCAACACAATTACCTACCCGACCACTAACCCAAACAAAGAAGCAGCGATCATCAAAAAAAGCAATCATTTAAAGCGCACACCTCTCAATCCCATAAAACACAACATTCTCAATCGCACACACATTTTTCTGGTGGAACAAACAACTCAACAAACAACTTAAACAAGCTAATGCGAAGCTCAGAAGAGCCATTAGAGATTAAAAAAACAAACGATCCGCAATTTCACATCAAACATCCACCCAAATTCTCACCTTACTAAAGTTTGGCCCAACATAAAACGTATACGCGGTCTCTACCCATGCAAATCCACCCAAAGCATTATTTATCCCACCTCTAACACCCTTACAACAATCCAAAACACAATAGCCAACATCTTTGAAGCCGACGACATTAATTTTTCTACCACATTCCGCAGTAACAAACAATCCCTTCTCTCCTAGAACAAAACATATCAATTACAGAGCTTAATTCAGCACTTAGCTCACTCAAAGGCTCCACACCTGGCTACGATCGTATATCCTACAGTATGATCAATTCAGAATCCTCCGACACTTTAACAATATCCTTAACACACATATTCCTCAATCCTACAAAACTAGCCTAGTCCTACCTATACTAAAACCACACAAACCCAAAACAGACACTAACTTATACAGACACATTTCCCTTAACCCATGCCTCGCGTAAATCTTAGGCAAGATTATTGCAACGCGACTATGGTGTTTTGTGAAAACAAATAACCTTATCCACAACAACCAAATCGACTTCAAGAGATGCAAATCTGTTTTAGATAACTTACTCTACATCAACCACCTAGCAACAAAAGCTATCTCCACCGCAATCATCTCCCTCGACTTTGCAAAAGCCTTTGAAAAATCGACATCTACACAATCATCTCGCAGCTCCACGGATGGCAACTTGGTCCTCAAATTCTAACATATTACCCACTTTATGACTAACAGAAAAATAATAGTTAAAGCCTCAAAATCACTCTCCAACATCTTTCCTCTCAATAATGGCATCCCACAAGGCTCTCCTATCTCAGTAAAACTTTTCCCCATTTCGTACAACGCCCTAACAAAAATAATTTCCATCCACAAAGAAATAGTAATTATAGCATGAGTGATGGTTCACATAAGGATCAAACACTAATCACGTGGATCACAGGACCCAACACCAAAATTTCGATTGCAATAGTTACCTGTCCCAGTGTTTTTCAATCTGATATCCACGCCATTGAGTCCTGCTCCAGACATATCCTTGACAAGGGCTTAAGAGGAGCCACCATAAATATCTTTTAAGATAGCCAAACAGCCATTCAAGCTCTTTCCTCATGGAGGATTACCTCGAGACTGGTTGCGGATTGCTAGAATTGTCTTCAGCAACTCTCACATAGAAACCTGGTCACAATTTGTTGGGTCCCAGGGCATTCCAGAATTTCCGGCAACGAAACTGCGGATGGGCTAGCTTCCTTGAATTTAAAGTAAAACAAGTAAAATGGGAGTGCTCGACTAAGAGATACCCTGAACCCAGCGCCGAGCTGTCGTTACATGCATTTAATTAAACCCCTCTGCATTCATACACACGACTCGACAGCCGCGCATAGTAAAATAAAATAAAAATAAATATTAAAAATGAATATTAATAATATTAATATTTGCAGACAAATTTGGGTATGCCGTAGTTTTGAAATTTGTCGCAAAATGTAAATATAGAATATAGGACACATGCACAAACAATCGCATTAGAATTCAAAAAAGAGCTCACGCATATGAATGCGCATATACATTTGTATGAATGTATGTATGCACACGCATACAAAAAACGCACGCACTTGGCGCTTGCCACCACGTTGCTTGCCAATATACAAATACATTTCCTTTAATAACTTCTGTGTTTCTTAACCGATTTTGATGAAATTTGTTTTAATGAATGAATTTTGTTTATAAGAACTATACTTGCAATCACAAATGTTTTTTCTGTTAATGGGGGAAGTTGGGGGAAGGTATCCAAAATCCGAAATATAATAATCTGCGTATCCTTCACGAGATATGCTCAAAAAACCGGATTAAAAAAACCGATCAATATTGATAATAAGAAAACGGGGCGGGTCATCGATAATTTAAAAAAGCTTTGATCAGCGTATGGTATACACGAACTTAAAAACACAAACTTTAACACCTAGATCTTATTGCCACATTTTCTTTAATCACTTCTGTGTTTCTTATCAGATTTTGATGTATCTTAATGCAATCGATTCTTCAAGTGATATATTATATATGATTATTCAATCGAACCAAATTTTGTCTCTCTAGGTCTCATTATCAGCGAAATAACCTAAGGAGATACCCTGAACCCTAAACCTCTTTGGTTAGACACACATTTACAAAGTCACACATACACACGCACACAAAAGCGCACGCAGCAAGCTGCGCACTTTACAAATCGGCTGCGCTCGGCCCCACTATGGAAAATGAATTATTGAATAACTTCTAAACTAGGAGTATGATCGTTATGATATTTTAATAAGAGCTTCCAAATCGATGTACAAACCAAAGCGCAAGTCTGTAGTACTTGATTTGTGCTTTTTTATATTTGGAGCGATGGGTATGTATCCAAAATTCGAAACTTCTGTTATCTACGTATTCTTAACGAGCACATATTAAACTGAATTTCGTATTTCTAGCTCTTATAGTTTTTGAGATATGGTCAAAAAACCGGATTAATGAAACCAATAAATATCGATAGTAAGAAAACGGGGCGGGTTATCAATAATTTTAAATAGCCTTAATCTGCCTGTGGTATACACAAACTTATAAAACTAAACTTTTATCCCTATTAATGCAATAGATTCTTTTAGTGCTATAGTATATACAATTATTCATTCGAACCAAATTTTGTTTCTCTAGGTCTCATAATCTACGAAATAAGCTTAAAAAATTAGAGGTTGTTGTAGATTTTTATCGATTTTAGGAAAGTGGTGTGGGTATCGATCATTTGAAAGAAACTTGATCTGCGCAAGCCATTGACGAGTCTATAGCCGAAGTTAAAGTCTCTAGTTCTTATAGTTTCCGAGATCGACGCGTTCATACATACGGTCGGACGAACGATAGACAGACGGGCATGGCTAGATCGACTCGACTGCTGATCCTGATCAAGAATATATATACTTTATGCAGCAAGTGCTGCAATAAGAGTTAGGTATTAAAGATAGGGTTTTTAAGTACCCTACTCAGATCAAGGATATTTTTTGTTATCTATAACCCGCCCCGTTTTCTTATTATCGATATTTATCTGTTTTTTTTAATTCAGTTTTTTAACATATCTCAGAAACTATAAGAGCCAGCGCCACCAAATTTGGTTTAATGTGTTTTCGTAAGCGATACGCAGATTATGAATATTTCGGATTTCAGATACCCCCCATCTACCCCTTTTACATGAAAAAACATTTGTAATTGTAAGTACAGTAAGTACAGCCACAATATTTACTACTAGAATGCCCGTCAACATATAAATGTACTATAGTACAATAGGATGATTTGAAATAAATTTCATCAAAATTGGTTAAGAAACACAGAAGTTATTAAAGACAATGTATTTGTATATTGGCAAACCACGTGGTGGCTAACTCCAAGCGCAGACGTTTTCTGCATCCGTGTGCACACATACATACATACATGCGTATATGAACTTTCATTTGCGTGAGCTCTTTTTCGAATTCTAATGCGATTGTTTGTGCATGTGTGCTATTTTCTTAGCTCAGATTTTGACAGATACAATTTAATTCTGCTGTTGCTCGGTGGTAGAGGTGTTGCCTGGTGCGCTATCTGACGCTAGCTCGAATCTCGCTATATTAACGGAGATTTCCTGGTGTTTATTTAATTTAATTTTATTTTTTCACTTAACACACTTATTGGTCCAAGTGCAACTGAATTCTGGGACATCGGCGATTTAAAATATTTTGAAGCAACAAAATGGGGAAAAATTTGTATTCGGCATGCACACTCTCAAAAAGCCTTCGCAGATCAGCTAAAACCAACATTTAAAAGATACAGTGTTCTATTTTGTGAAACTTTTCCGAAATACTTCACAACTACGGCACACTAAAATTTGTCTGTAAATATTAAAAGCGAGCGCGAAGCGCGAGCATTAACTGTACCCTAAACCCATTCCAAATGGGTAAAAAGAGTATAATAGTTTTGTGCAAATGTATGTAACAGGCAGAAGGAGGCATCTCCGGCCCCATAAAGTATATATTCGTGATCAGGACGACGAGCTGAGTCGATTTAGCCATGTCCGTCCGTCCGTCTGTATAAACGCAGCGATCTCGGAAACTACAAAAGCTAGACACCTAAACTTTTCGACCTCAGATTCTCCTAATCCATACGCAGAACATCATTTTTTTCGATATCTTGCTCGGCTTCATTATTATCGATACAAATTTTAAGACTTGGTTTTCTTGGCATATCTCGGAGACTACAAGAACTAGAGCCATCAAATTTAGTTTATTATGTACTCGTAAGTATTACGCAGATTATGAATATGAATTAGATTATGAATTCGGATTTGGGATACCTCCTCCATTCGCCCCCATATCAAAAAAACGCAAATCAAATACAACAGGCTTTCGCTTTGGTTTGTACATAGATTTGGATGCTCTTATTAAGCACTGAAAATTGTTAACGATCATACTCTTAGCTTAGAAATTATTCAAGAATTAATTTTCATTTCCAGGCGCAGTCGATGTGTAACGTGCGCAGCTGGCTGCGTGCGTTTGTTTGTGTGTGCACGTGTGACTTTGTGAATGTGTGTATGAATGCAAAGAGCCTTAAATGTATATAAAGACAGCTAGTTGCAGGGTATCTCCTAGTCGGGGACACCCGACCAGAGGCATCTTACTTGTTTTTGCCTGGTGATATGGTAGCATAACACCGCAGAAGTAAATGTTCAAGGGGATCTTCACTAACATATCTACAGAAGATCTAGGTTGGGAGGGTAATGCTAGTCTAAATTACACCAAAGACTGCGCCCGCAATGCTCTTAAATAGCAAATCATAGGCGTCAACCCTAAGTATATTTATAATAGCTCAGTCAAATATTTGACATTGATTATTATTTTTGTTTTTTGGGAGTCTATTTCACCCACCACACATTCACACACATTAAACTCTCCTTCGTATCGTCCAACTTAACCCCAGAAATCCAACGGGAAATTTTTGACGATCTGAACAGTAGTGACCACTTCCCCATTAAATTGACCCTCTATCGAAATACAATCCACCAGAATCACGTTGGCAAACCCAATTTCAATCTCAAAGCTGCCTACTCGGACCTCATTAAAGAATCCATAGACAAAATCAACACAATTACCTACCCGACCACTAACCCAAACAAAGAAGCAGCGATCATCAAAAAAAGCAATCATTTAAAGCGCACACCTCTCAATCCCATAAAACACAACATTCTCAATCGCACACACATTTTTCTGGTGGAACAAACAACTCAACAAACAACTTAAACAAGCTAATGCGAAGCTCAGAAGAGCCATTAGAGATTAAAAAAACAAACGATCCGCAATTTCACATCAAACATCCACCCAAATTCTCACCTTACTAAAGTTTGGCCCAACATAAAACGTATACGCGGTCTCTACCCATGCAAATCCACCCATAGCATTATTTATCCCACCTCTAACACCCTTACAACAATCCAAAACACAATAGCCAACATCTTTGAAGCCGACGACATTAATTTTTCTACCACATTCCGCAGTAACAAACAATCCCTTCTCTCCTAGAACAAAACATATCAATTACAGAGCTTAATTCAGCACTTAGCTCACTCAAAGGCTCCACACCTGGCTACGATCGTATATCCTACAGTATGATCAATTCAGAATCCTCCGACACTTTAACAATATCCTTAACACACATATTCCTCAATCCTACAAAACTAGCCTAGTCCTACCTATACTAAAACCACACAAACCCAAAACAGACACTAACTTATACAGACACATTTCCCTTAACCCATGCCTCGCGTAAATCTTAGGCAAGATTATTGCAACGCGACTATGGTGTTTTGTGAAAACAAATAACCTTATCCACAACAACCAAATCGACTTCAAGAGAGGCAAATCTGTTTTAGATAACTTACTCTACATCAACCACCTAGCAACAAAAGCTATCTCCACCGCAATCATCTCCCTCGACTTTGAAAAAGCCTTTGAAAAATCGACATCTACACAATCATCTCGCAGCTCCACGGATGGCAACTTGGTCCTCAAATTCTAACATATTACCCACTTTATGACTAACAGAAAAATAATAGTTAAAGCCTCAAAATCACTCTCCAACATCTTTCCTCTCAATAATGGCATCCCACAAGGCTCTCCTATCTCAGTAAAACTTTTCCCCATTTCGTACAACGCCCTAACAAAAATAATTTCCATCCACAAAGAAATAGTAATTATAGCATGAGTGATGGTTCACATAAGGATCAAACACTAATCACGTGGATCACAGGACCCAACACCAAAATTTCGATTGCAATAGTTACCTGTCCCAGTGTTTTTCAATCTGAGATCCACGCCATTGAGTCCTGCTCCAGACATATCCTTGACAAGGGCTTAAGAGGAGCCACCATAAATATCTTTTAAGATAGCCAAACAGCCATTCAAGCTCTTTCCTCATGGAGGATTACCTCGAGACTGGTTGCGGATTGCTAGAATTGTCTTCAGCAACTCTCACATAGAAACCTGGTCACAATTTGTTGGGTCCCAGGGCATTCCAGAATTTCCGGCAACGAAACTGCGGATGGGCTAGCTTCCTTGAATTTAAAGTAAAACAAGTAAAATGGGAGTGCTCGACTAAGAGATACCCTGAACCCAGCGCCGAGCTGTCGTTACATGCATTTAATTAAACCCCTCTGCATTCATACACACGACTCGACAGCCGCGCATAGTAAAATAAAATAAAAATAAATATTAAAAATGAATATTAATAATATTAATATTTGCAGACAAATTTGGGTATGCCGTAGTTTTGAAATTTGTCGCAAAATGTAAATATAGAATATAGGACACATGCACAAACAATCGCATTAGAATTCAAAAAAGAGCTCACGCATATGAATGCGCATATACATTTGTATGAATGTATGTATGCACACGCATACAAAAAACGCACGCACTTGGCGCTTGCCACCACGTTGCTTGCCAATATACAAATACATTTCCTTTAATAACTTCTGTGTTTCTTAACCGATTTTGATGAAATTTGTTTTAATGAATGAATTTTGTTTATAAGAACTATACTTGCAATCACAAATGTTTTTTCTGTTAATGGGGGAAGTTGGGGGAAGGTATCCAAAATCCGAAATATAATAATCTGCGTATCCTTCACGAGATATGCTCAAAAAACCGGATTAAAAAAACCGATCAATATTGATAATAAGAAAACGGGGCGGGTTATCGATAATTTAAAAAAGCTTTAATCAGCGTATGGTATACACGAACTTAAAAACACAAACTTTAACACCTAGATCTTATTGCCACATTTTCTTTAATAACTTCTGTGTTTCTTATAAGATTTTGATGTATCTTAATGCAATCGATTCTTCAAGTGATATATTATATATAATTATTCAATCGAACCAAATTTTGTCTCTCTAGGTCTCATTATCAGCGAAATAACCTAAGGAGATACCCTGAACCCTAAACCTCTTTGGTTAGACACACATTTACAAAGTCACACATACACACGCACACAAAAGCGCACGCAGCAAGCTGCGCACTTTACAAATCGGCTGCGCTCGGCCCCACTATGGAAAATGAATTATTGAATAACTTCTAAACTAGGAGTATGATCGTTATGATATTTTAATAAGAGCTTCCAAATCGATGTACAAACCAAAGCGCAAGTCTGTAGTACTTGATTTGTGCTTTTTTATATTTGGAGCGATGGGTATGTATCCAAAATTCGAAACTTCTGTTATCTACGTATTCTTAACGAGCACATATTAAACTGAATTTTGTATTTCTAGCTCTTATAGTTTTTGAGATATGCTCAAAAAACCGGATTAATGAAACCAATAAATATCGATAGTAAGAAAACGGGGCGGGTTATCAATAATTTTAAATAGCCTTAATCTGCCTGTGGTATACACAAACTTATAAAACTAAACTTTAATCCCTATTAATGCAATAGATTCTTTTAGTGCTATAGTATATACAATTATTCATTCGAACCAAATTTTGTTTCTCTAGGTCTCATAATCTACGAAATAAGCTTAAAAAATTAGAGGTTGTTGTAGATTTTTATCGATTTTAGGAAAGTGGTGTGGGTATCGATCATTTGAAAGAAACTTGATCTGCGCAAGCCATTGACGAGTCTATAGCCGAAGTTAAAGTCTCTAGTTCTTATAGTTTCCGAGATCGACGCGTTCATACATACGGTCGGACGAACGATAGACAGACGGACATGGCTAGATCGACTCGACTGCTGATCCTGATCAAGAATATATATACTTTATGCAGCAAGTGCTGCAATAAGAGTTAGGTATTAAAGATAGGGTTTTTAAGTACCCTACTCAGATCAAGGATATTTTTTGTTATCTATAACCCGCCCCGTTTTCTTATTATCGATATTTATCTGTTTTTTTTAATTCAGTTTTTTAACATATCTCAGAAACTATAAGAGCCAGCGCCACCAAATTTGGTTTAATGTGTTTTCGTAAGCGATACGCAGATTATGAATATTTCGGATTTTAGATACCCCCCATCTACCCCTTTTACATGAAAAAACATTTGTAATTGTAAGTACAGTAAGTACAGCCACAATATTTACTACTAGAATGCCCGTCAACATATAAATGTACTATAGTACAATAGGATGATTTAAAATAAATTTCATCAAAATTGGTTAAGAAACACAGAAGTTATTAAAGACAATGTATTTGTATATTGGCAAACCACGTGGTGGCTAACTCCAAGCGCAGACGTTTTCTGCATGCGTGTGCACACATACATACATACATGCGTATATGAACTTTCATTTGCGTGAGCTCTTTTTCGAATTCTAATGCGATTGTTTGTGCATGTGTGCTATTTTCTTAGCTCAGATTTTGACAGATACAATTTAATTCTGCTGTAGCTCGGTGGTAGAGGTGTTGCCTGGTGCGCTATCTGAATGTGTGGTGTGTGAAATAGACTCCCAAAAAACAAAAATAATAATCAATGTCAAATATTTGACTGAGCTATTATAAATACACTTAGGGTTGACGCCTATGATTTGCTATTTAAGAGCATTGCGGGCGCAGTCTTTGGTGTAATTTAGACTAGCATTACCCTCCCAACCTAGATCTTCTGTAGATATGTTAGTGAAGATCCCCTTGAACATTAACCTCTACGGTGTTATGCTACCATATCACCAGGCAAAAACAAGTAAGATGCCTCTGGTCGGGTGTCCCCGACTAGGAGATACCCTGCACCTAGCTGTCTTTATATACATTTAAGGCTCTTTGCATTCATACACACATTCACAAAGTCACACGTGCACACACAAACAAACGCACGCAGCCAGCTGCGCACGTTACACATCGACTGCGCCTGGAAATGAAAATTAATTCTTGAATAATTTCTAAGCTAAGAGTATGATCGTTAACAATTTTCAGTGCTTAATAAGAGCATCCAAATCTATGTACAAACCAAAGCGAAAGCCTGTTGTATTTGATTTGCGTTTTTTTGATATGGGGGCGAATGGAGGAGGTATCCCAAATCCGAATTCATAATCTAATTCATATTCATAATCTGCGTAATACTTACGAGTACATAATAAACTAAATTTGATGCCTCTAGTTCTTGTAGTCTCCGAGATATGCCAAGAAAACCAAGTCTTAAAATCTTAAAATTTGTATCGATAATAATGAAGCCGAGCAAGATATCGAAAAAGATGATGTTCTGCGTATGGATTAGGAGAATCTGAGGTCGAAAAGTTTAGGTGTCTAGCTTTTGTAGTTTCCGAGATCGCTGCGTTTATACAGACGGACGGACGGACATGGCTAAATCGACTCAGCTCGTCGTCCTGATCACGAATATATACTTTATGGGGCCGGAGATGCCTCCTTCTGCCTGTTACATACATTTGCACAAAACTATTATACTCTTTTTACCCATTTGGAATGGGTTTAGGGTACAGTTAATGCTCGCGCTTCGCGCTCGCTTTTAATATTTACAGACAAATTTTAGTGTGCCGTAGTTGTGAAGTATTTCGGAAAAGTTTCACAAAATAGAACACTGTATCTTTTAAATGTTGGTTTTAGCTGATCTGCGAAGGCTTTTTGAGAGTGTGCATGCCGAATACAAATTTTTCCCCATTTTGTTGCTTCAAAATATTTTAAATCGCCGATGTCCCAGAATTCAGTTGCACTTGGACCAATAAGTGTGTTAAGTGAAAAAATAAAATTAAATTAAATAAACACTAGGAAATCTCCGTTAATATAGCGAGATTCGAGCTAGCGTCAGATAGCGCACCAGGCAACACCTCTACCACCGAGCTACAGCAGAATTAAATTGTATCTGTCAAAATCTGAGCTAAGAAAATAGCACACATGCACAAACAATCGCATTAGAATTCGAAAAAGAGCTCACGCAAATGAAAGTTCATATACGCATGTATGTATGTATGTGTGCACACGCATGCAGAAAACGTCTGCGCTTGGAGTTAGCCACCACGTGGTTTGCCAAAACACAAATACATTTTCTTTAATAACTTCTGTGTTTCTTAACCAATTTTGATTAAATTTATTTTGAATCATCCTATTGTACTATAGTACATTTATATGTTGACGGGCATTCTAGTAGTAAATATTGTGGCTGTACTTACTGTACTTACAATTACAAATGTTTTTTCATGTAAAAGGGGTAGATGGGGGGTATCTAAAATCCGAAATATTCATAATCTGCGTATCGCTTACGAAAACACATTAAACCAAATTTGGTGGCGCTGGCTCTTATAGTTTCTGAGATATGTTAAAAAACTGAATTAAAAAAAACAGATAAATATCGATAATAAGAAAACGGGGCGGGTTATAGATAACAAAAAATATCCTTGATCTGAGTAGGGTACTTAAAAACCCTATCTTTAATACCTAACTCTTATTGCAGCACTTGCTGCATAAAGTATATATATTCTTGATCAGGATCAGCAGTCGAGTCGATCTAGCCATGCCCGTCTGTCTATCGTTCGTCCGACCGTATGTATGAACGCGTCGATCTCGGAAACTATAAGAACTAGAGACTTTAACTTCGGCTATAGACTCGTCAATGGCTTGCGCAGATCAAGTTTCTTTCAAATGATCGATACCCACACCACTTTCCTAAAATCGATAAAAATCTACAACAACCTCTAATTTTTTAAGCTTATTTCGTAGATTATGAGACCTAGAGAAACAAAATTTGGTTCGAATGAATAATTGTATATACTATAGCACTAAAAGAATCTATTGCATTAATAGGGATTAAAGTTTAGTTTTATAAGTTTGTGTATACCACAGGCAGATTAAGGCTATTTAAAATTATTGATAACCCGCCCCGTTTTCTTACTATCGATATTTATTGGTTTCATTAATCCGGTTTTTTGAGCATATCTCAAAAACTATAAGAGCTAGAAATACGAAATTCAGTTTAATATGTGCTCGTTAAGAATACGTAGATAACAGAAGTTTCGAATTTTGGATACATACCCATCGCTCCAAATATAAAAAAGCACAAATCAAGTACTACAGACTTGCGCTTTGGTTTGTACATCGATTTGGAAGCTCTTATTAAAATATCATAACGATCATACTCCTAGTTTAGAAGTTATTCAATAATTCATTTTCCATAGTGGGGCCGAGCGCAGCCGATTTGTAAAGTGCGCAGCTTGCTGCGTGCGCTTTTGTGTGCGTGTGTATGTGTGACTTTGTAAATGTGTGTCTAACCAAAGAGGTTTAGGGTTCAGGGTATCTCCTTAGGTTATTTCGCTGATAATGAGACCTAGAGAGACAAAATTTGGTTCGATTGAATAATTATATATAATATATCACTTGAAGAATCGATTGCATTAAGATACATCAAAATCTTATAAGAAACACAGAAGTTATTAAAGAAAATGTGGCAATAAGATCTAGGTGTTAAAGTTTGTGTTTTTAAGTTCGTGTATACCATACGCTGATTAAAGCTTTTTTAAATTATCGATAACCCGCCCCGTTTTCTTATTATCAATATTGATCGGTTTTTTTAATCCGGTTTTTTGAGCATATCTCGTGAAGGATACGCAGATTATTATATTTCGGATTTTGGATACCTTCCCCCAACTTCCCCCATTAACAGAAAAAACATTTGTGATTGCAAGTATAGTTCATATAAACAAAATTCATTCATTAAAACAAATTTCATCAAAATCGGTTAAGAAACACAGAAGTTATTAAAGGAAATGTATTTGTATATTGGCAAGCAACGTGGTGGCAAGCGCCAAGTGCGTGCGTTTTTTGTATGCGTGTGCATACATACATTCATACAAATGTATATGCGCATTCATATGCGTGAGCTGTTTTTTGAATTCTAATGCGATTGTTTGTGCATGTGTCCTATATTCTATATTTACATTTTGCGACAAATTTCAAAACTACGGCATACCCAAATTTGTCTGCAAATATTAATATTATTAATATTCATTTTTAATATTTGTTTTTATTTTATTTTACTATGTGCGGCTGTCGAGTCGTGTGTATGAATGCAGAGGGGTTTAATTAAATGCATGTAACGACAGCTCGGCGCTGGGTTCAGGGTATCTCTTAGTCGAGCACTCCCATTTTACTTGTTTTACTTTAAATTCAAGGAAGCTAGCCCATCCGCAGTTTCGTTGCCGGAAATTCTGGAATGCCCTGGGACCCAACAAATTGTGACCAGGTTTCTATGTGAGAGTTGCTGAAGACAATTCTAGCAATCCGCAACCAGTCTCGAGGTAATCCTCCATGAGGAAAGAGCTTGAATGGCTGTTTGGCTATCTTAAAAGATATTTATGGTGGCTCCTCTTAAGCCCTTGTCAAGGATATGTCTGGAGCAGGACTCAATGGCGTGGATCTCAGATTGAAAAACACTGGGACAGGTAACTATTGCAATCGAAATTTTGGTGTTGGGTCCTGTGATCCACGTGATTAGTGTTTGATCCTTATGTGAACCATCACTCATGCTATAATTACTATTTCTTTGTGGATGGAAATTATTTTTGTTAGGGCGTTGTACGAAATGGGGAAAAGTTTTACTGAGATAGGAGAGCCTTGTGGGATGCCATTATTGAGAGGAAAGATGTTGGAGAGTGATTTTGAGGCTTTAACTATTATTTTTCTGTTAGTCATAAAGTGGGTAATATGTTAGAATTTGAGGACCAAGTTGCCATCCGTGGAGCTGCGAGATGATTGTGTAGATGTCGATTTTTCAAAGGCTTTTTCAAAGTCGAGGGAGATGATTGCGGTGGAGATAGCTTTTGTTGCTAGGTGGTTGATGTAGAGTAAGTTATCTAAAACAGATTTGCCTCTCTTGAAGTCGATTTGGTTGTTGTGGATAAGGTTATTTGTTTTCACAAAACACCATAGTCGCGTTGCAATAATCTTGCCTAAGATTTACGCGAGGCATGGGTTAAGGGAAATGTGTCTGTATAAGTTAGTGTCTGTTTTGGGTTTGTGTGGTTTTAGTATAGGTAGGACTAGGCTAGTTTTGTAGGATTGAGGAATATGTGTGTTAAGGATATTGTTAAAGTGTCGGAGGATTCTGAATTGATCATACTGTAGGATATACGATCGTAGCCAGGTGTGGAGCCTTTGAGTGAGCTAAGTGCTGAATTAAGCTCTGTAATTGATATGTTTTGTTCTAGGAGAGAAGGGATTGTTTGTTACTGCGGAATGTGGTAGAAAAATTAATGTCGTCGGCTTCAAAGATGTTGGCTATTGTGTTTTGGATTGTTGTAAGGGTGTTAGAGGTGGGATAAATAATGCTATTGGTGGATTTGCATGGGTAGAGACCGCGTATACGTTTTATGTTGGGCCAAACTTTAGTAAGGTGAGAATTTGGGTGGATGTTTGATGTGAAATTGCGGATCGTTTGTTTTTTTAATCTCTAATGGCTCTTCTGAGCTTCGCATTAGCTTGTTTAAGTTGTTTGTTGAGTTGTTTGTTCCACCAGAAAAATGTGTGTGCGATTGAGAATGTTGTGTTTTATGGGATTGAGAGGTGTGCGCTTTAAATGATTGCTTTTTTTGATGATCGCTGCTTCTTTGTTTGGGTTAGTGGTCGGGTAGGTAATTGTGTTGATTTTGTCTATGGATTCTTTAATGAGGTCCGAGTTGGCAGCTTTGAGATTGAAATTGGGTTTGCCAACGTGATTCTGGTGGATTGTATTTTGATAGAGGGTCAATTTAATGGGGAAGTGGTCACTACTGTTCAGATCGTCAAAAATTTCCCGTTGGATTTCTGGGGTTAAGTTGGACGATACGAAGGAGAGATTAATGTGTGTGAATGTGTGGTGGGTGAAATAGACTCCCAAAAAACAAAAATAATAATCAATGTCAAATATTTGACTGAGCTATTATAAATACACTTAGGGTTGACGCCTATGATTTGCTATTTAAGAGCATTGCGGGCGCAGTCTTTGGTGTAATTTAGACTAGCATTACCCTCCCAACCTAGATCTTCTGTAGATATGTTAGTGAAGATCCCCTTGAACATTAACCTCTACGGTGTTATGCTACCATATCACCAGGCAAAAACAAGTAAGATGCCTCTGGTCGGGTGTCCCCGACTAGGAGATACCCTGCACCTAGCTGTCTTTATATACATTTAAGGCTCTTTGCATTCATACACACATTCACAAAGTCACACGTGCACACACAAACAAACGCACGCAGCCAGCTGCGCACGTTACACATCGACTGCGCCTGGAAATGAAAATTAATTCTTGAATAATTTCTAAGCTAAGAGTATGATCGTTAACAATTTTCAGTGCTTAATAAGAGCATCCAAATCTATGTACCAAACCAAAGCGAAAGCCTGTTGTATTTGATTTGCGTTTTTTTGATATGGGGGCGAATGGAGGATGTATCCCAAATCCGAATTCATAATCTAATTCATATTCATAATCTGCGTAATACTTACGAGTACATAATAAACTAAATTTGATGCCTCTAGTTCTTGTAGTCTCCGAGATATGCCAAGAAAACCAAGTCTTAAAATCTTAAAATTTGTATCGATAATAATGAAGCCGAGCAAGATATCGAAAAAAATTATGTTCTGCGTATGGATTAGGAGAATCTGAGGTCGAAAAGTTTAGGTGTCTAGCTTTTGTAGTTTCCGAGATCGCTGCGTTTATACAGACGGACGGACGGACATGGCTAAATCAAAGGGGTAGATGGGGGGTATCTAAAATCCGAAATATTCATAATCTGCGTATCGCTTACGAAAACACATTAAACCAAATTTGGTGGCGCTGGCTCTTATAGTTTCTGAGATATGTTAAAAAACTGAATTAAAAAAAAACAGATAAATATCGATAATAAGAAAACGGGGCGGGTTATAGATAACAAAAAATATCCTTGATCTGAGTAGGGTACTTAAAAACCCTATCTTTAATACCTAACTCTTATTGCAGCACTTGCTGCATAAAGTATATATATTCTTGATCAGGATCAGCAGTCGAGTCGATCTAGCCATGTCCGTCTGTCTATCGTTCGTCCGACCGTATGTATGAACGCGTCGATCTCGGAAACTATAAGAACTAGAGACTTTAACTTCGGCTATAGACTCGTCAAAGGCTTGCGCAGATCAAGTTTCTTTCAAATGATCGATACCCACACCACTTTCCTAAAATCGATAAAAATCTACAACAACCTCTAATTTTTTAAGCTTATTTCGTAGATTATGAGACCTAGAGAAACAAAATTTGGTTCGAATGAATAATT
Source organism: Drosophila colorata (assembly GCA_035041545.1). Lineage (NCBI taxonomy): Eukaryota > Metazoa > Arthropoda > Insecta > Diptera > Drosophilidae > Drosophila > Drosophila colorata. Next base: position 79,991 of record JAWNLD010000137.1, read on the forward strand.
GTGTATACTATAGCACTAAAAGAATCTATTGCATTAATAGGGATTAAAGTTTAGTTTTATAAGTTTGTGTATACCACAGGCAGATTAAGGCTATTTAAAATTATTGATAACCCGCCCCGTTTTCTTACTATCGATATTTATTGGTTTCATTAATCCGGTTTTTTGAGCATATCTCAAAAACTATAAGAGCTAGAAATACGAAATTCAGTTTAATATGTGCTCGTTAAGAATACGTAGATAACAGAAGTTTCGAATTTTGGATACATACCCATCGCTCCAAATATAAAAAAGCACAAATCAAGTACTACAGACTTGCGCTTTTGGTTTGTACATCGATTTGGAAGCTCTTATTAAAATATCATAACGATCATACTCCTAGTTTAGAAGTTATTCAATAGTTCATTTTCCATAGTGGGGCCGAGCGCAGCCGATGTGTAAAGTGCGCAGCTTGCTGCGTGCGCTTTTGTGTGCGTGTGTATGTGTGACTTTGTAAATGTGTGTCTAACCAAAGAGGTTTAGGGTTCAGGGTATCTCCTTAGGTTATTTCGCTGATAATGAGACCTAGAGAGACAAAATTTGGTTCGATTGAATAATCATATATAATATATCACTTGAAGAATCGATTGCATTAAGATACATCAAAATCTGATAAGAAACACAGAAGTTATTAAAGAAAATGTGGCAATAAGATCTAGGTGTTAAAGTTTGTGTTTTTAAGTTCGTGTATACCATACGCTGATTAAAGCTTTTTTAAATTATCGATAACCCGCCCCGTTTTCTTATTATCAATATTGATCGGTTTTTTTAATCCGGTTTTTTGAGCATATCTCGTGAAGGATACGCAGATTATTATATTTCGGATTTTGGATACCTTCCCCCAACTTCCCCCATTAACAGAAAAAACATTTGTGATTGCAAGTATAGTTCATATAAACAAAATTCATTCATTAAAACAAATTTCATCAAAATCGGTTAAGAAACACAGAAGTTATTAAAGGAAATGTATTTGTATATTGGCAAGCAACGTGGTGGCAAGCGCCAAGTGCGTGCGTTTTTTGTATGCGTGTGCATACATACATTCATACAAATGTATATGCGCATTCATATGCGTGAGCTCTTTTTTGAATTCTAATGCGATTGTTTGTGCATGTGTCCAATATTCTATATTTACATTTTGCGACAAATTTCAAAACTACGGCATACCCAAATTTGTCTGCAAATATTAATATTATTAATATTCATTTTTAATATTTATTTTTATTTTATTTTACTATGCGCGGCTGTCGAGTCGTGTGTATGAATGCAGAGGGGTTTAATTAAATGCATTGATCGACAGCTCGGCGCTGGGTTCAGGGTATCTTTTAGTCGAGCACTCCCATTTTACTTGTTTTACTTTAAATTCAAGGAAGCTAGCCCATCCACAGTTTCGTTGCCGGAAATTCTGGAATGCCCTGGGACCCAACAAAGTGTGACCAGGTTTCTATGTGAGAGTTGCTGAAGACAATTCTAGCAATCCGCAACCAGTCTCGAGGTAATCCTCCATGAGGAAAGAGCTTGAATGGCTGTTTGGCTATCTTAAAAGATATTTATGGTGGCTCCTCTTAAGCCCTTGTCAAGGATATGTCTGGAGCAGGACTCAATGGCGTAGATCTCAGATTGAAAAACACTGGGACAGGTAACTATTGCAATCGAAATTTTGGTGTTGGGTCCTGTGATCCCCGTGATTAGTGTTTGATCCTTATGTGAACCATCACTCATGCTA